>JAIUCT010000018.1:3543810-3630990 GCA_021307375.1 Tetraneura akinire | reverse complement strand
TATAATCAATCAATATGATACAGTAAATATATACAATAAATGAAATTTATCACAAACATTTTAATGATAAAAGCCCACTAAGTAAAACTTTTTATTTGGTAAAAATATAAAATAAAATACATATATAGAATAATAAATGGTTTTTGTAATTTATCTTACAATGTTATTTTAATATAATTTTACCTTGTATTATTAGATATGTTATAAATTTATAATATATTGTTATATTAAAAATTATTTAATTCAACTTAGGTAAATTATTAAATTCTATGTATTAAGTTTTTAATTATGAAACTTTAAATGTTACGTTCTTACCGACTGTAGTATATCGCACAAATGTTTCTTTGTTTTCGATCAGAGTATCTACAGCGACTTTTTCACAGTACTCTGCTGTGATAATAGCCACAGTTGGTTGTCGATTGATTTGAATGGTAGGAATTTGTTCTACAATCTTAAATATAATAGAAATAATTACTGTGTTATTTTACTACTTATATAATTTTCTTACTTTAACATTAATAAAAAAATATAAATAAATTATATACCCAATTATAATTTATAAGTATAATGAAATTTATATTGTAGTTATTTCATATTTTGAGGACAAAAAATGTTGACAGATTCGATTAATATTCAAATATTTAATGCGATTAAAAAATTCATTAATTTAATGAAATGCAGTATTGGAATTTTTCATGGTTTTAATTTTTAATGTTTTTGGTGCATTTTTTTTTTTTTTTTTATTAAACTATCTTTCACATTAGAAAAAAAAATGACGGTATACAGGTGAGGAAAGAATAATGGTGATGGAAGATAGTATAGAATAGTGTTAGTAATAATAGTATTACAATTAAGACTTGATTGCAATAATAAATAATTAGGTATCACATTTGAAAGAAAAACTATTCTGAGCAAAGTTTAATCAGATATAATTATTGATTATAAATTAGTAATTAATATTTTGACATACCTATTTAAAAAAAAAAAAAAATGAAACGTTATTTAAATTTAAAAAATGAGTGTAACGGTTCCAAAATTTTACTACATATATATAATAGCTATGTGAGCACAGAGCACCCAAAAAAATTTTCAAGTCTCTATCTTAAAACTTGCCTGAGTTATCGAGAAATATAGAAATTGAATTCGTCAAAATTTCATTTTTCGTGAAAAATGCCGTTTTTTCTTCATTTTTTCGAAGTTCTTTCTACCGCTTATAGTCAATTTTGAAAAATTCGAAAAATGACCTAAGTAAAGTACCAACTACATCCACTTTGCTACCGGAAACATACCCTATTCGTGAAAATCGGAGCATTATTTCGGGTAGTATTTTTGTACACAGGCATAAAAAACAAAAAAAAATCACACATTGTAAAACCACTACATTCTTCGCCTCGCTCCGAATCTAAAAGTTAACAAAAAAAGTATGATTGACTTCACTTATATTATTTTAAAATAACTAACTTAACGAGTTAAAAAAAATCATTAACTTGTCCAGCCTTGCAGGGAAGAGGTCAATATACAATTTTTTAATTATTATCACATTACATTCTATTAAAATGTTAAAATGTTGTACCCCTCCAGAAAATTGTTGAAAAACATTTATATATATATATATATAATTTTATTTTAGTTATTATTTATTATTATTAGGATGACATAAATACATTTTAGATTTTAAGAGACACCGCAGACTACAGACTTTTATATCGGCCGATAGTTTGGTCGGGTTGGGCTACTATCGCGCACACTTGGCCAACTAAACAGTTGGGTTGGTTCGCCGACTGTTTAGTTTGAAGGCAATCGTGCAGCCCATCAAACTTTTTAATCGGCCGATTCTAGGTCGTTATAATGTGCGCTCTTCCATACAACTTTGTACTGATTAAGAACCCGACCAAACTATCGGCCGATATAAAGTCTGTAGTCTGCGGTGTCTCTAAGCGATCATTTTTTAATTTTTTAACGTCTGAAGAAACTTTTTCTACCAAAAATAATGCTCCGATTTTCACGACTAGCATATTATGTTTCCAGAAAGTGGATGTAGTTGATACTTTATTTAGGTAATTTTTTGAATTTCTCAAAATTGATCCTATGCGATAGAAAATATGATTAATAATAATGAAAAACAGCATTTTTCACGGAAATTGAAATTTTGATAATATTTCACAATAACTCAGGCAGTCAGGCCTCAGGCAATTTTGACTTAGAGACTGAAAATTATATTGGATGTTTAAATTCATAGATATAAGATATATATATTTGATACAATTTTGGTACCGTTACGTTAATTTTTCTACAAAATATAGAACTTTGAAAATTCCTAAAATTTACGACTGAATAAAAAATTGAGCGTCTAGTTAAACTCGGCGATTGAAAGTTCAACTAGGTTTAACGAAAATGAATAATATAGCATTATTTCGTACGATATATTTAAAGCCAACCTAAATGTGAAAATTATTTCATTGCATAATATTAAATAATAATATAAGAAGAAAAATTATTTGATGGTATTTACTTTGTCATGTAAGACAACTCTCGTGTATCCGCCATCTACGAGTTTAACGATTCCAGATTTTTGTAGTTGTTCTAAATTATTTCTAATCTCGGAATGTTTCCATCCATGTTTTCTAGATAAATTTTTTTAAAGAGAATTAAACGATTATAATTGGTATATATATATAGAAAATAAATGTTTACTTGTGAATATCTTCTACTGTTAGAGGGTTAGGATATGAAGATTCTATCAATTCACGCAATTTAGTTTGTGAAATTTCCAAATTACCCTTTGATCCTTCAAAAGAAACTAAAGAAAATTTTTATATGGTTTATTGATATAATAATATACCTAATATATCTTATATCATATATGTATATTGTATATATTATATTATATAAAATACGCATAATGAAATTTTACTTTTATGGATAGGTTTCACTGCATTTATTTCTAATTGTTTTAATTCAATTTCTAATTTTGATATACATCTGTAACCTTTGTGCATCAAAGTCAATATTCTTTTAATGAAGCCGACATAGTCTATAATATTAACGAATAAAAATAATGGTGTAAATATTATCAAAATTAAAATTATAAAATAATAATATGTTAGGACATTAGGTATATGAGAAAATCCTAATTAGTGAACGCTGAAAGTAGGTACCTAGTGGAAATTTGTCTGGTAACACTAAGTCTTGAAAAAATTGTGATGCCACCGCTGATGCATCTGTCGTTTCTTCCTTATTGCACCAGAATCGAATTGTGCGTCTCTCTTTCGTGTGTAGACTCGTTTGACCATTGACTAGGAATACGCAGAATTCGACCGAAGTGTCTGCTGGCCTTTCGTCTTTAACGTCTGCTCGTATCAACCAATATTTTGGTCAGAAATATAAATTAAATGCTAATCGGTTAATAAAATTATTATCTATGTATATGTTAGTATGTTACCATAATTTCCAATTTTATTAATCACGATTCCGCTATGTTCTCCGCCAGCTAAGTATTCGTCCTTTTCGTTGTGTTCATTATTGTTATCTACTTGTCGTTCAACAACTAGTATAGTTGACATGATGGTTTTAGATTTTGTTATTAAAACCACTCTTTCTTCTGTTAAAATGAATAATATACATCATAATAAATACGTATATTATATTCATAATAATGCATTTAATCAGATGATAGGAAAGTGGAAAGACAATTATAAGTATAAGGCCGGTCTCACACTGGAACCGACTACGTACGACCACCGCCAATGTACGACTTGATTTCTTTTTTATTTACTGTGTCGATTGCGGATGTCGATATATTTTTATATTTCTATATTTTAAATACACAAATTTGATTCCACAAACATTTTCGTTTTTGAATAAAAAGAATCAATTTTTCAAAATCTTGTATTACCTACGTTCTTGTCCATGGTTAACAATTAACGCAACGGTACAACGTAGGTACAACACGGAATAAAATAATATAATATTATATTCTATATTCAATATAAAAATGATAAAACAATGGCAATAATGTTGAAATGAAAAAAAAAATACAAAATTTATATTAAAAGTCGTACGAACAACTGATGAAAATCCCAGAAAATTGGGATCAAGTCGCAGGTCGGAACTAAACGCACGTGGTCGCACGACAACAATGTGTCCAATATGAGAGCGCTAATTGCATTAAAAACGTTAGGAAGGTTCGTGCGTAGTCGTGCAACTATGTACGACCAAAAGTTGCATATAATCGGTTCCAGTGTGAGGCCGGCCAAATTATTAATTTCTATTATACTCGTAATTAGTAATAATATTGACGTCATATTTATAATTGAATGTTGCATGAATAGAGCTGGAAATTTTTGGAAGTTTTAAAAATGTCATTGAACAAAAAACATTTAAAAAGTGTCCTTAAAATTGTAATAAATAAGTTTCAGAAATTTTTTTGCAGAAATCGAAAATTTTAATAATCTAGGTACCCAATCTAAAATTGTATCGTTGACTTATATGATTATATGCTATAATATGTATAATTATTTTAAATTAGAAATTAAAATTATTTAAAAAAAAATACTTGTGATTCTTTTTAGATTTCGTGATGTACTGTCCTAAAATTCCAACATAATTTCAGCAGAAAAAATATTTAATTAGTATTATTCATTTTTGTACTACAAAACACATTGAGGTTGAAAACCAATGCTCAAATAAACATATTATAATGATAAATTATATAAATATCAATCTATATAGTTCAAATTATTATCATCGTCAATTCTATCATAGGTACTCTTATGGCTTATCAAATTTAAGTAGGTAGGTACATAATTTATTATTACTCATATTTTCTACTACATTATTATTTAATTAACGACTAATATATTATTATAACGTAAATTATAGAATCGTTAGATTATAATATGAATATCCTAATTTATATTCTCAAGTTTAGAATCATGTATTTTCAATATTTAATTATAATAAAAAATTAAGTACCTATCTACATTATAAAATAAATAAACATTTTATTCATAGTAAAGCTGTATAGTTTCACATCTATGATTTATCATGGGAAATGTTGAACAAATGTAACTTACCTTGATTAGTCATTATGCTCAATACGTATTTTAATCGAACGTCACCTCTGAAATAACAATTTTAAATTATTTGTAAATAATTTATTACTCAATTACTTGCTTAGGTATAATAAAATAGTTTACTATGCTATTAAGGGATTTCGATTAATTGAATGTATTTGATAATAATAATAATAAAAAAAAAAAATTGTAAAAATAATTTTTAACAAAATAATCAGTACCTACATTATATACCTATACAGATTAATAATCTTAATTTTTTAATGATTCGAATTCCTGCAGGAAATTATTTATTTAAAATTTTTAATCAAACACATCTATAAACTCACCTTTTTAAATATGGTATATCGATTTTATAGTTTAACTTTAAATCAAATATCATGTTTCTATTATTTCTTATAACTACTAGCCAGGAAGTAAATCGAAACGAATAATAAATGTAAGTAATAAGTACAAATGTTATTACGTCTATATTATTGTATAGGTAGTGAAATCGTTACGAAGGGTTTGGCCTTTATTTTACTAATCCATTCGACGGTACCTGGTACCATATGGGCACGAAACTACAAGTCATAATATTATTATATAGCATATAGGTATCTAAAATATAATATAATGTAACTACATATAATTGATATCTGAGTTTTTGGAGAAATATTTAAAAATAATATAAACCATTGCAGGTATACGTATTTATACAACATAATGTTTCCGGATTTGTGTAATTATTGAAAATTTGACATACATTTTAATACAATATTATAATAATATAGTGAATAGTGTACTCACATTTAGAACGAATCACATCGATGTTATAATAGTTATAATTTATAATAATATTCTCATGTAAATAATAGTATGAAAGCTACCGTTTTCATCGTCGGCGTTCATTTCATCGAACCACTGTTACGATTGCCACTGCGCTGAGACTATAGTTGTGGGATGTGATCTGTCATCTACGGCAGTGGGCCAGTGACACACATTTATCATAATTTTGTTTATCAATGGCAATGAATCCACTGACTGACATGGCGTTTAAACACTGTTGCGAATCAATTGCAAAACGACCGTGTCATGATTATAACATAGGTATATAATATTATATTAGATTGACGGCCGATGGGTGGGAGTTGTAGTCAATGTTATGGAAATACACGAATGAATTATTATAGTGATAATATATATATATATATATATTATTATAACTCGTTACTCGCGTGTACGACAAAAGGAGGGAAACTCGCGTTATATTATACAAACTGAAAGAAAAAAAACAACAGAATTGTTTCGCGTTTACCGACGTGCAAATGGATGGAAGATTGGAAGGGGTTATCTGGAGCAACGGCATGTGATGTATGTAATTACTAATTACATATCTTGAACTACAGTACACTGCTACGTGCTATTGCAAATATAAATCTTTATAAAAGTATAAGTTTTATTTTTTATAACATTACAAAAATGTAATCCACATTTTCTAACGGTTTTATATCGAAATAATTCATAATAAAATAATTGTTTGTATATGTGTAGATAAAACGTTTTTCATGTATTATTATCGATATACGAGTCGAAAACGACATTACCAATAAAAACATCTTTATATTTCCGTTGGATAAGTACATGATAATTAAAAATGTGTTTGTTGTCATTGTCACATCTCACATGTCAGTCTACATAATATTATATTTATAATTGAAAACAAAGAACACTAGACTATTTAATAATAATTTCAACTAAAATATTGAAAACTGTAGGTATTTAGTAGTATCTGTATAAATGTATAATACAATAACATGTTATTCAGTTATTATTTACGTAGTTCTTATTATTTAATTTAACTAATTAGTTACCTAATAGGTCTATCATCTATGATAAATATAGTAAAATGGTAATGAACTAATGAATAATATATTATAATATTAAATTATAATATTATATATTTATATAAATATCAAAATATGTAATATTTGTATTACGGACTTATGGTCCAATACTAATGATGTTCTCGAAGTACTTTTTATAGAATTTTGAACGTCGAACATTTGAAAACTATTTAGTCAAGGTGTAATTTATTTCATAGTAAAATAAAATAGAATACGAGTCGCTATTTGACATATTATTTGAGTAAATGTAATTTCAAATATTATGTTAAATAAATAGCTAGGTATATAAAATTAATTATTTGTAAAATTGTGGTGGCCACCAATAATCAATTTAATAATTATACAAATCCTTACTTATCTTATATAGTTATATTTTTCAATTTATAAATTAAATTATACTTAGGTGTATTTTTCCATAAAATTATTATAAAAGATAATTTGTATTATTATATTGATTAATGGTAGTTTGTACAATAGTAGGTTCTTATTTCTAGTTTAAACTAAAATAAATAAGTACCTAATAGTTTTATAAAAATAAAATAGTTTATGGTAAAAAATTTGATAAAATATTTTTATTATTTTTTAAGTACCTACCTACTAAATTTAAAATGGTAATAATTTTGTAGAAATAAATTTTAATATTTAATAGATAAAAATAATAATTTAGTACAAAAAATTCTACATTTTTCAAAACTTGCCAGAAAACAAAAATACAATTATTTTTATAAAATTTATAACCAGACAACCAGTAGGTTTATAAATTGTAAATCATAAATACATTAAATATCATAAAGTCATAATCATACGATAAAAAATATTCAATTTTTCATTTTATTTTTACCATGTTTACTGTCATTAAATAGGAGATAAAAATATTCCTTCATTTAAGAAAATTTCAAGTGTATTGACTAAAAATTTTTTATTTGCATGAGTAAAGTAAAAAATTTGGGCATTATATAAAACTTAATATGTATATAGAATAATAATTAATTAATAAATAAAGATCAATCAAAATATATAATTTTTATTTTTTAATTTATTTAAATATTATAAAATTCATCATTATCCGGGAATTAGAATTCAGAGGTCAAAAAATACAAATTAAAATTTAATATAATTTTTGGTAATATAATTGAAAAAAAATGTCAAATTTTCTTACACTCTTGCAAAGAATGTATTGGTTTTACAATGTTATGATTTTTTTTTTTTATTTATTCTGAAGACACTTTTATTATCCGAAATAATGCTTAGATATTCACGAACAGCATATGTTTCCGGTTAGGAAAATGGATGTAGTTGGTACTTTATTTAGGTCATTTTTCGAATATCTCAAAATTGACCCTAAGCGGTAGAAAAAACTACGAAAAAATGGCATTTTTCACTCGGGCAACTTTGAAGATAGACTTGAAAATTTTATTGTGCGTTCACATAGATATTATATATATGTGGTACCGTTATGTTAATTTTTCTACAAAATATAGGACTTTTAATTTTTCGTAATATTCTCGACAATTTTGGGTATCACTTACAGATATAAATATATATCAAAATCACAACAATTACCATTCCGAACGGTTATATTTTAGTAAATTATAACTGTCATAAATTATTTTTGAATTGGAAGCAGTTAAGGTTATTATTACATCCTCTTCCTGAACGCACACAAGCAAAAAAAAGTTCTTCTAATATTGTATTGTAATTTCAATTTTGATACCCAATACAATCCGATTATTTATATTCAAAATATTCAAGTCTAAAATGAATAATCATCCAACGTTAATCTTATGGGTACCTATTCAATTTTCTGTACTTCGATGGTGGGGACGTGGGGTAACAGTATTTGAGACGGCTCGTTTTTTTTACATTATCTACTAGCACGGACAGTCCGCGCTCCAGTTATTTTATCTTAGCGTTAAAATATTATATTGAGAATTTTTTTTTTCATAATTAGTAATGGGGCAAAAAGAATTACTGTGTATAATAAATTTAATATTTTCCATTTGGTCAAACTTTTTGATTCTGAACGATGGGAAGAATGCATTGGTTTTACACAGAGCCGGATCTTAACTTTTTAACACCCGGGGAAAATTAAAAATATACGCCCTTTTCAGAAAATTTCAGTGAAATGACCAGAATTAGTATTATTTTTTTTTTTTATGAAAAATCAAGCACACTCACTTAGTAGTGTGAGCACCAACCATTTATAAAGCCGTTTGCAATATACTGGACCAATAAATTATTTATTCATTGGCGGAAATCGGGGGGGGTGCTTGAGGGGGCTTAGTCCCACCAAGATTCTCACAAGCCCCCTTAAAAAATATTACAAAAGTATAAAAATGTAACTTCAATATTATTTAATGACGAAAAAAATTATAACACATAATAAATTATGTTTTTATTTTGTAAATTTGTTTATGAACTCATAGGTAACTATTATATGTCCGATCTAACATAGAAATATCCAAAGTTCATGTTTACTCGCGTGTGTAAATTAATATTAATTACTCAGTATTTTAGTATTCAGTAGTTCAGTAAATTTAGAATTTGTTAAGACTTGCTTTTGATATCTTGACCACAGTTAGGTTTATGATGAAATATGCTACAATATATTACAATATTTAGCTTGAAAACCAAAAAAAATTAATTTTTATATAATCAAGTAATATTTTTAAAAGAACTTCTTAATGGTGTATTTATAGCTAAAGTCTATGGTTAATATTATTTCTAAATTTCAGGTTTAAAAAAAATAATATTGGTAATAATTACATTTATGACTTTTGTTTCAAAGTGCATTTTAATAATTAAATTTTTAAAATTTAAAACCTTTAAAATACGCCCACTAAAATTATACGCCCGGGGATAAATCCCCGACTTCCCCCCCCTAGATCCGGCCCTGGTTTTACAATGACGTGTGTCTTTTCTTTTTTTAAGTATGAAGACACTTAAACCTGAAATAATGCTCCGATTTTCATGAATATCGGAATAGCATATGTTTCTGTTAGGAAAATGGATGTAGTTTGACAGTTGGTACTTTATTCAGGTCATTTTTCGAATATCTCAAAATTGACTCTAAGCGGTAAAAAAAACGGCATTTTTCACGAAAACTGAAACTTCGACAAATTCGATTTCAATATTTCACGATAACTCAAGCAATTTTGAAGTTAGAGATTTGAATTTTTTTGAGTGTTCACATAGCTACTATACGTATATATGTAGTAAAATTTTTGAACCGTTTGGTTAATTTTTTTACAAAATATAGGACTTTGAATATTTCGTAAAATTCTCGTTTTTTTTTTATATAATGTTTAATAAAATTGGCAATTTTTGGCATTAAGGTCTGAAAATTTTACTTAAGTATATTGCACCGTTGCCAGGCATTGACAGTGGATGGATGACCGCCGTTTTCTCTTTGTATTTTTTTCAGATGCTGACGGAGCGAAGAATGTATTGGTTTTACAATGTCTTTTTTTTTTTATGTCCGAAAAAACTTTTACTACCCGAAATAATGGTCCAATTTTCACGAATAGCATGTTTCCGGCAGGAAAGTGGATGTTCTTGGTACTTTACTTAGGTCATTTTTTGAATTTCTCTAAATGCGTTAGAAAAAAGTGAATATATAAATCAATACCTACATTATCTGACTGAACTTCGCTCAGAATAGTTTTTTTCAAATGCAATGGTTTATCATTGCATTCAAATTCTAATTAAAATTAAATACTATGATTTGTACACCTATATCCCTGCAGCAGGAGTATTAGATCTTTTTTCTTTTTTTATAAATAAAATTATAACCAATTATACGAAAACATTGAAACAAGTAGGTATCTTTTACTTTTTGTTATTGCAATTAAAGATTCGACTTAGGTACTAAAAATATAATAGAAAAAGCAACTTATATAGGATAGACCATATTATGTTCCTTAATGTGATGACATAGGTAACTGTCAACTGATTCCATGAGATATAAAGGGTCCATTTTTTAAATCTATATTATCATAGATTATACAATAATTATAAAATTATATACATTAATAAATAACTACTTACATTTTATATGTATATTCATTATACTCATATATAAAGATTTCATAGAAATTAGATTGTAAAAATGGAATTGACTACATTTTGTGTTTTGATAGTTAAATTATTTAATGATTATACATTTATACTATGAAATGTCATTTAAATTAAAAGTAATAAACGTTAATAATACTAATAAAAACTAAATGAAAAGTTTACATTATGGAGTGTGAAAAATTGTAAAGTTATTATCATAAAACAAATGAGATAACCACATCTATCATCTAGTCCATGTCCATTACATCTCATCAATATACTCGGAACCACAGTAAGTGATAAAGCCATCTTAGATTTTCCGATTGAAATAAGAATATTGATGCCATTGCATTTGGATTAAGGCTTATATAAAGACTTGAATGCAACTGTGTAGCTATTTTGCCAATATATACGCAAACATGGAATCATTTAGATAATTAGAACGGCATAGTAATTCTACACTAGATTAAACAAAAATTTTTCATTAAACTTTAGTATTTTAATGAATGTTCAAGTAGAAATTCATACAGAAAATGTAATATGCTATAGTCAAAATTTTAAAAGCTCAACCCGGTTTATATTATTAAACATTGTAGGCTATTACAATGCTATAATACAGTAAAGTAATACCATGGAGTATATATAGTACATAGTAAATCAGTATATGTATATTTATACTCAATGGTAGTACAGACTTGCAACTATAAGTCACATTAATATTATAATTGACAAAACTCATTTTAATGCATTATGCCATTATGTAGTATTATTTAAAAATATTTACTTTCTTTTAAATTTTACTAGGTAATCAAAAAATACTCACCAAAATAATGTATTGTAGAAAATTAAACTATAATATATTCAAATACCAATAATTTTTAAATATGTTATATATAATTTTTTTTTTTTCATGAAAATAATATATTACACTTGTAAATATGACTCGATTAACTATGAGAAATGTAACATATATGCAAATATACTATTGCCACAAGATCTTCTGAGATTTCAATCTCTGAAGAGCTAGTAGTAAATAAATAAGAACAATGACTAAAATAATAAATAATATAGTTTTTTATATTTATTTTAATTATGTAAAGATTCATCTTGTAATATGTATTATTAAATGATCTCAACTTATTCGCATTCTTACAAATTAAAATAGAATAGAAAATGAAGAAAATTAAATATTAAAATCGACTTGATTTTTTTCTGAAAATTAAATTATTATATATCATAATAGGGAAAATGGTTAATAAAATGCGAAAATAAGTTGGTTTATTGTTTGAAAAAGATAATGATTTTGTTTTAATTTAATTTAAATCTTATGAATATAAAACTTATAAGTAGTCTATGAAAAACAACAAAAAAACTTAACGTTTTTCTTTTTTTATATATATATATAATACTTAATACTTAACATGGTAATCTAATTATCGATCATTTAGCACCATTTTCATTTTTGGTAATTTCACACTTCAGTTCTTCTGTTTTGAGACCATTGTTATGGTCAGATGGTGTTGGTGATCGAGAGTGATGATCGTTCTCTTTATCAGATAAACTTTTTCTGTTATCTTTGTAACTACTACTGTAACGCCTAAATTTCCCACCATATCTACGACCACCCTTGGGTGGTGAAGAAATAACTGGTTCAGGATTTTCAAAATGCTTAATTATACTAATAACTATATCTTCCTTTTCTTCATCAAGAAGTTCTGGCAATTTCTCTTTAATGGCTTCCTTAAACCCATCCTTATTTTCCTATAAATAAACATTATTAATAAATATTTTGATAGTAAAATAATTTTCTGATTTTAACTTACTGCCCATAAGGTTTGAAGTGTTATATAATCAATATTAGCTTTAGCAATAGAATTACGATAACTAATTGCTTTTTTACGATCTAAACTAGATGACTGGTATGACAAGGATCTTTGGTAAACAGTGTTTAGTGACTTTTGTCTTGCTAGCAAGTCCTGAGTGCTGTGCAAAGTCTTTTCTTCATAATCAAGAGCTGTTAGGAATGAGGATAATGCCTTGGTTTTAGTTTCTTCAGAAACTTCACTTCCAGTAACTACTTCTTTCCCATCACCATTGCCACATTCTAAAGTTACACATAAATGTTGAACAATCTAAAAAAATATTAAGTAACAATCAATATCATTAAAAACATAGAATGAAAAAATAAATTAAAATTTTATGCTAATTTGACACTTACATCATAAGCTAATTTAGCACGCTCAGTTGCCTTAGAAGTATCAATATGATCCTTATCTAGGAGAACTTTAGAGAGAACTCTTAATGAAAATGTAACCATAGTATCTTGACAATGAGTTTGAGCAAATGTATGACAATTGGCGAAACCTTTGACCAATTCAGAAAATTTATCCAATAAATTATAACTAAAATAACAAAATAAAAGTATATTAGTTAAAAATCGATTGTTTAATAATTATTATCTTACGAAAGAAGAGATTTAATGAGAAGACTGGTATTAAACTTAGTTACTTCATGACATACTAATATTGCCATTTTTTTACCATTGTCTTTTAAAATCTGTTCTAACCATTCTATAAATTCAACTATAGCAGATATTTCACTTTTTGATTTTAATGTCTGAAAAAAAAATAATTACAAATAAATATTTAATTTTTTAAATCACAATATATTATAATGTTTATTATCAATTAAATTATAAATTTATAATTAAAATAAATCTTAAATATTTAATGACAAATTAACAAAATATTAATAGCTGTAAAGGTACGGTTTTCAAGGCACGATCAGTTGTTGTCCGACTGTTAGTATGCAATTCCTATTGACTAGTTTTCAACACGTGACTCTTGTTGCCTAACCGGTGACACTATCGGTCAGAGAGCAGTGTAGCACGACCGTTGATTTATTTCAATCACAAACTAATTCTTACAGTGAATTTTGACTGCCCTATGCATCAATATGACTAAATTGAATGTTTTGGGAGAAATCTATGTTCGGATTGTGTTGTGATTAATATATCATCGTCCTCTTGTTCTTCTTCAAGAAGAAGTAACATTATTTTATTATGTTAATAATTGTATTCATACTCATAGTAAATATAAATTTTAACTTGAAAACACTAGTCCTCACTGCACGAAAATCCACAATGATACTGAAAACAGATACAGAATTTGATGGTTTTTTTAACATCACCGGAGACTGGTCTCAGCGACCAATCGTGCCTTGGAAACCGTACCTTAAGCACTAATATTTAAGTACACACAAATTATTACAATGCAATTTGACTGGTTTTATACCAGTTTCTTTTAAAATGTACAAAATATATATATATATCTGTGGCTTGGTGCAAGAAAGGCCAATGTCACATTTTGACGAAATTGGGATTATTTGACCAATGTTATTTTTTTAAATTATATTTAAGGTAGTAAAAGGGCCAATGTCTAAAACGAAGTGTGACCAACATTAAAACTAAGATTGGCCATTTTAATTTTTGTTATTGAATATAACAATTATTTTGAAAAAAGGGCTTATCATTACAATTCCTGAACAATATCAACATATGACATTGGCCTTTCTTGCACCAAGCCACAGATATATATAATATATTTTTCACAGTAGTAAAAATTAATAACTTAATAAATAATTTGTAATACATTCCTTATTAAAATAAATTAGTAAATGCTATAAAAATAATTAAAAAGAAAATATTTCAATTGAAGATATAAATTATATTAAATTTAAAATTTTTGCATAATTGGATATTAAATTATATTATATACAATACTGCAAAATATATTACTTTATTATTTTTTATGTCTTTTAATGCACGGAAACGACCCATAGTTATGGTGCATAAAAGATGACGTCTTCTGGCCACTTGATCAATGTCATTATGAGGCATTATGTATTGGCTGAATGTTGACTTTGGCACATATCCGGCAATATGGCAAATTTCATCCAATAAACGACGACCTGTAGTATCAATATCCCATCCAATAACCATATAATCTGATAAGTTACCTAATGTCACTGTGTTATGACTAGCATCTATTACTTCAATATTCTGAACCATTTTTCTGAAAATTAATTATGTATCATAATTAAATGGATGATGGGATGAATTTAGGGTGACTATACAAATGGGATTGTCACGTTTTTTAACATTGTGTCCCGACAAGCTACCAATTGGACCCATTATGTCTCGTTTTAATCCCGTTATTAATTATCATATTGTATTATTATTAAATATTTATATCTATTTTTATTATGAATGAAAAAAAATATATATTAGTCTGCATAATACTTTATTTATTAATAATATAATATTAAAAGCTTTATAAAACTGTTTTGAAACTAAAATTATAATTTTAAAAAATATTCCTGTAATGATTTTTATGTTTCTTTATATTAGTCTAACACAACCAGTTATTAAATTTAATTAGTTCGTCCAAAGTACGACACAAAAAATAAAATTCATAAAGTGGCAAAAGAAAAGATAATCAAGAAGTTTATTATACTATTATAATTCATACTCATATTAAATAAAATTAAAGTTGTTATTGTTAATGTTTAAAATATACCTAATAGTATTAGAAATAATTTTTTTTTTTCATAGAAATACGGTCACCCTAGATGAATTACTATTTTATTAAAGTAATACTGTTATGGATATTTAAAAAAACAATTGATAAGTAGAAACTAAATTTAATACTTAATAAATTCTATATAGGTACCTATTGTATAATATTTATATATATATATAAATGTTATTCATTTATTATCAACATATAGGTAATTTTACTTATTAATTTTTTTCAAAAACATTAATCCAATACAAGTATTAGGTAGCTGGTAGGTAAATGTTAAAAGCATACCTAATGTCATAGGTACCTAATTATTCTTAATGAATATTATATTATCAAACTAATGGAAGTATTTTATTTAAATACAATTGATTTGAAATATTATGTTTAATATTGTTCATATAATAATTGTAAAATAATAAATATTCTTTAAACTTTTATATACAAAAAATTAATAACGCATGTTAACATTTTGTGATTCTAAAAATAAAACAAAACCACAATATGTAACTAGAACAAATCATTATGGAAAACCACAATACTTACCATTTATAAATAGATTATAAATGTGTATTACATTTACTGCAAACATTACTCACATTTACACACTCCATAAATTTAATTATATAAAATATGGAAATTTAAAAATATATTTTAATTATAAAAATATTTAAATTAATTAGGACTTCATATTGTACAGGTAAATAAAAAATACAAACATTCGTAATGACCCACAAAACCTGAATAGGAAATAACAATCCTAAATTTAAATAAATAAAGAAAATATCAATGAAAATCTGGAGGACGATTATCAGTGATTCAGAAACTGAAACAAAATTGAATTAATCCTAGATGTTTAAAATTATGTTTCCTAATATAGTAATATTCAATTTACAATATTTTAAAAGTCGTTATTATCATTAAAAATCTATATTAACATATAATACTATCTCCTATATCATAAATGAAAATTACGAAAATATTAGGCAAATTTTTTATTTTAATGGATTTGTATTTTTTAAATTCAGGTTATTTAGTTTATTTAATTGACAAATTCTATATAATGTATAAACACAAATTATAATAAGTAATAATAAACTTTAAATTTCAAATGAAAAAAAGTACATGCGTGAAGGAAATTACCTGATAGCAGAAAGTTTTATATTCTACTTTTTCAACAACAGTAAGCAATATACAAAAATTATATACGTTTTAGGAAATAAGATAGTTTAAGATAGTTTAGTCAGATTAAAAACAATAAAATGATCCAATATGTATTTTATAAATAGGTACATTATAAGTTATAACATCGTATAACATACCATTATACCAGCGTACAGTTGGAAAAACCTAAAACGAAAAAAGCTTCGATGGCATGGCAATGTCATACGATTACGCAATTAAAAGGAGGAAGACTTTATGATTTCGATCAAGCATGCTATCCATTTGGAAGTTCAAAAACATTTGAATATAATCAAATTGAAAAAATTATAACGACGATGAGACCAGCCGATGTAACGGTGTAAATGATAGTAGACTCGCGCATCGCACATGGCGAGAAAAAAACGATTAACCTAACCCATTTTAACGGAGAAAAATTTACATTTATGTCTAATAAAATACAAATAAAAAAAAAATATATATATAAATGTTTAAACGCACCTGATGTTTAATACGTGTTTGTGAATTCCCGTGTAAACAAATGAAAAAAAAGTACTGTTGAACTTGTAGCGAAAGCTTCAATAGTTCGATTGCAAAGCGTATAAGCATACGATGGAAATACGAACGCGTGGAAAGCCACAAGCAAAACCGTAACAAATAACAACAACGATTAAAGAGTAGTGCCCGCAGATGTAAAAGTATGATATTGGAAAGGTATCGTTGATAGGTAATTGACTAGAGAATAGTAGAGGGAGTGACCAGAGATGTAAAGTGGGAAATAAAAATCAACTGAGTATTAATTGACAGTGATGTGCGGGGCAACAGTGAATTGTTAACTTAATAAAATAGTCAACACTAGTCTTCCACAAAAGCACTCAACGGCAAGTTTCGCACGAGATTATCACAGACCACATGTATTCGAATGCGGTGTTCTCGGTGGGGAATCCGAGTTATAAGTATGGCCAACTCAAGTGTATGCAGTGTTGCCGTCGGCCGAAGTCCGATGGTTTCGAAACACTGTCACAAAAGTTTAGGAAATTCGCTCATCAATAAAAACAAAATAGTCCTTACAGAATGTCTTTATACTTCGAATCACTTTAATCTATATTATTATATTTAATATTATCTCAATACTGATTAGTGATTACCAGACAGCATGCATTTGCATAATATAAAAATTATAGTATTACAGAATTACAGTATTCTTATATTATTATACAATATACTTATATTATTTATATTTCAAAATAAATATATAAAAAATAATAGAGTACAAGAATATACTTTTTAAAATTAAAAAAATAAAAGGAATTTTACAAAGGTTATATTATTCATATATATTATTTTATTATATTATTCAGAAAGGAACATTAAGATGATTCACTTTCAATTATACAATTTTATTTGAATACCAATTAATATTTGATATATTTTACTTATATTAAATTATATATAATCCTATCTAACTTTCACATAAATATTTATTTTTAATTACAGAAAAAGAATAATCATTATTTATAAATATGATTATTTGATTTAATTTCTTAAGAAAAACCAAACATTGTATTTAATCTTTTTTAAGTTTCACATTACTTCACAGAGTATTAAAAATATATGAACAAATGAATGTTCAACACCGAACAAATTGATGTTCAACTCCACCTACCTCTAAATAAAAATCAATACATTGTTCCATTATACACCATACAAATATATCTACATCAGGGGTGTCCAACCCGCGGTAGATTTTGATGCACTTCAATTTAAAAGCCATTAAAATGAATTAATTATTTTTATTATTAATAAATATATTTTTCATGTAATCATTTTTAAATATTAATATTTCTGCTTATTATTCGCTATTGTAAAATTATATAAAAAATGTATTGTTGTATTATAGAATATAATTTAATCATTAAATTTGTATGTATAATTATTAAGAAGTATGTGGCCCACGATTTATATGTGGCCCAGTCATCACAAAAGATTGGACACCTCTGATCTATATATTCAAAAAAAAATTAATTTATTTTCATTTAACTGTAAGACAAATTATTGGAATATAAGTCTTATTTTTATATTAAATTATAATTGATTACTCGCTTATAATATATAAATAAAAATAAAAATAACACTGGAAATAAAGGTTAAAGTATGAAAAAATTTAGTCTAAATTCAAAAAGAAAAGTTTTTTAATCTTTAAGAAAAAAGTTTTACATATTTGACCAATTAGGTGCAGAACCACCTCCCCAATTGGTATTAGCTGCACCAGTGGCTGGTGCAGCATTCCATTCTTCTGCCTAAAAAAAAAATATATATATATATATATATAAACATATTATAATAAAATAATATTAAAACATTTAAATGTTATAAAGAAAAATATACATACCGTCCAATCAAGAGCAGCAGCAGGTGCTACTGCTGGAACTGCTGTTAATGGAACAGCTGATCCATCTTCAGCCCAATTTTGTGGAGCAGTAGTTGGTACAGAACCTTCATTCCAGTCACCAGGAGCTCCAGTTAACTGATAATCTTCAACACCGACAATTGGCTTAACAGTTGAAGCAGCAGGCAAAGCCTCCTTAGCAGCAGCTTCTTCTTTCTCAACCTTAAATAAATAATTTTTAATGATTAGCTTAAATAATAATATTAATAAAATAAACTTACGTCTTCAGGATCTCTATAGAAGAATAAATCGACAACAACATCCCATTTTCCATCACGAGGAATAGTTCCTCTAAGACGAAGAACTTCGCGAGCTAAGAACCACCACATAAGCCCAATCGAATGAGGAGACTATAATAATTGTAAATTACATAAAATGAATTAAATAAAAAATAAAAATATAATACAAATACCTTGTTGTTGCATGGAATAGCAATGTCTACATATCTCAATGGTGTATCAGCATTACATAAAGCAATTACTGGTATGTTTACATAAGAAGCTTCCGTAATTGGCTGATGGTCAGTAGCTGGATCAGTAACAACAAGAAGCCTAGGTTCACGGAAAGCAGCCTAGAATTTAAAGAAAAATACTTCCAATTTAATAAATAACAGCGGATGCATTTTTAAAAAAGTTATCTCATAATTATCAGTACACAAAAAATATCAATCATTTCTTTTCAGATTGACTGGGGTGTATAATCATCATTTAAAATACAACAAATATTGTATACAATTTGTACTATGAATAGTGAAAAAAACTTAAATGCACAATTATAATTACCAAAATATAAATATAATAAATAATTTAAATTACAGTAGTCTCGTTAATCCGGTCAAATAATTATTTTATATTTTGTTAATAATATATATACATGTATGTGTGTGTGTGTGTGTATTATAATATATATACAATGGTTTATGAATTGTTAAGAATAGTATAACTGTGCCTTATGTTATTGGAAATAACCAGTGATGGGAAAGTTCTTTTTAAAAATGAACTAGTTCAAGTTCAAGTTCAATGCATTAAATATGAACTAATTCAAGTTCCAAGTTCTTGGTTTTCAAAATGAACTAGTTCAAGTTCACGCCCATCGATTTGAACTAAAATGTTAATAAATAAATTTATATTTAAAGACATTTTAAAAAGTGTAAAAATAATATAAAAACACAAAAGCACAAAAGGATCTAGTACCTAACTACTAAATACTAACTGATGATATTTCATTATTTCTTAATCGATAATGTCGGTCGGATTTGGAATTAAAGAAGTATATTCTATATTATAGTAACCCGCATAATTATTAAGTATAGTCCTGTGGACATTATATAATAATAATAATGATAATGGGTATATTATAAAATAATAAAATAGTATACCTATTATTATTAATTATATACCGGTAATAGTTATTATTACACATGACCGCAATCAGCAATCGGCAATTCATGAAAGTTTTATACAAAACTATAAATATCTACCTATCAAATGGTTAACAAAATGCCAAAATATTATTTTCATTCTTCATAGCATATTCCTTATCTATGTTTTATTAAAATGTTCAATATACATTAATTAATACACAATACAAAATACAATTTGTAAATGCCTAAATAACAAATCTAATTTCTGAAATTTTTCGTTTCTTTGATAAAAATAAAATTATACGAAATTTTTAGGTTTCATAAGTCTAAAATATGACAATCAATGAACTTGTTTATGAACTAATTAAAAACACTCTCGTTTATAACAAATAAGAACTTAGTTCACGTTCAAGTTCATTTTTTTAAAAAAGAACGCGTTCGTATCCAGTTCACTCAAAATGAACGAGTTCACATGAACTCGTTCTTTCCCATCAATGGAAATAACAATGTCTGTACTGGCACGTGGCCTCTTTCGAGATGTACCCACATAATTCAATATATATAATTTATTTTCTTTAAATAAATGTAGATATTTTATACAATATTAATTCGCAAATACCTAGCCCACTATAATTTTGTTTACTGATATTTTAAACATCATTCCGATTTATCCGGATTTTCGATAATCCGGGTAGGGTCTTAATCAGAGACTCGTCGTATATAGAAAATTACTAAAAATATTATCAGTACACAAAATATATCAATCACTTTTATTTTCAGATTGACTGGGGTGTATAGTCATCATTTCTTTAATTTAAAAAATTAACATAATTATTTTATAATCTTGTTAAAATAATAATACATACCTAAATATAAATTAAATATATATATTGAAAGTAGTTGTATATTGCACAATCAAATCTTAATTATTTACAGTAAAATATTTTTTAAATACTATAATGAGAAATTGCAATAAGTCTATCAGAAAAATTCAAATAGAGTTCTACAATATTTTTTAATTTGTCACTAATTATTAGTTTTTTACTGAAATACTAACAAATGTTATATTTTAATATAATAATTTTTGATCATAAGTACAACATGTTATCAATCATATGTATTCAGATTGACTGGAGCGTACAAAAAATCATATCAAATATTATTATAAAATATAGATTAATATATTTTTTACATGTTTATCAAATTTATAAATCCTACTTGAATTTGATTAGTAAAAGCTCCTGGAGTGAAACGGCCAGCAATTGGAGTAGCTCCAGTGTAAGCTGCAAACTTTAAAACGGCACGTTGTCCATAAGGTCTAGAGGAGATGACGAAGATCTCTGATGGATGTTCAACAGCAACAATAGCTCTAGCAGCTAACAAGAGTTTTTCCCATGTTTTATTTAAATTGAAAATATTCAATCCTAAATATCCAATTTCAATATAAATATCAGGTAAAAGAATAGTTTTAGTTGACAAATAAAAAAATTAATTACCTCGACTATTTCTCTTATACACATACTGTTCCATTTGAAAGTTAACATTTTCAGCGCCCAAATGGGTAGTTGCAGCCAACATCTTGGTCACATCATCTTCTTTCAAACCTAATACATCTAACCCTCCAGACATGTTGTTATCTGAAATACAATAAACAAATAATTATAATTTAAAACAATGTTAAGTGTCAATTCGTAAGTAAACTTATTTTAGGTTTTGGAAACTCATAAAGAGCGACTATTTAACATTAATTACAAACATAACCTAACATAATTTGCCATTTGGAATTAAAATGATATATATTTTCTAAAATTGTAAGCGCACAATTAAGATAGTAAATTAAAGAAATTAGCTTTATTGATACAAAAGTATTTTAACAACTAATATTCTAGTAAAAATGATTAGTTTATTTTTTACTTAAAATCCAAATTACATGTGACTAGAGTAAATAAATCTAGTATACAATTTAATCGTAGAAGGACATCCTAAATCATGTAAACATTTCTAGCCATTCTATAAAATAAATAAATAAATATTTAAAAAATACTCACAGTTTTTTGATGTTCAATCCAAAAATTATTTTCAAAAAAAATTTAACCACAAATGTCAAATCATGAAAAACTTAAGTAAAAGAACATTTTGTAGATGCAGTATTACAGTGTTCAGAACGAGAGCGCCGCGTGAATAGGCGGAGCTTGTACGTTGATTATCACAGTGTAGCAAACACAAACCAATATAAATTAAAATTTTTCTAGATATTATTTAAAAAATAAACAATCATTTCAGGCCCAAATTTGTGCAACCAATCAGAATTGTTTCTACATTTTATTTATTATAATTACGTTAATCGCTTATCAAATTAATAAATTTTAAAAATAAAAGTATGTTCTATTCTGTGATAATAAATAATAATTATAAAACAAGAGTATATATTAATCTATGGTATAAAGCACGGTCTTAGATAGGTATAAAGCATAAACTAAAGGTGCCTTTACACTATCGTTCTATGCATCCACTGAGATAGATAAGAATACACTGGAGCGCGGACTGGCCGTTATAGTAATGTAAAAAAAAACGAGCCGTCAGCCGGCATAAACATAGAATAAAGATTAGTGGATGTACCTTAGTATGACACTATGACCCACGATTTAAGATATATCTTAAAACGTGTTATGACCACAGATTAGATTGACCTTAGTTCATGCTACGAATTAAGAATTATTTAATTCATTTTTGGTAACAACCACGATCCACGATTAAAGATATACTGGTTACTCAACGTCTCCCAATGCTGTCAATGTTAAGAAACGGCCGCGAAAGTGCGATCTGAAATGGACTGGCCACTAGCTCCATCTAGGTGAATTATTTCTTAAATAATATACTTATTACTTATAAATTGTATAAAAAACATAATAAAGTTAACAGAATGGAATATTTACTCAAAGAAGTTTATTTACAAATTACAACTATGAACTAATAACATTAATAACATATAGTAAGATACAAAAGGTATTTAATATTTATAATTTATATTTTTAGAGTCATTTACTCTTTTACTGTACCTAGTTATTACACAGTAAGTCAGTAAATGATCTACTCTGTGGTTATTATATGTAGTTATGTCTTATGTATTTACACGGATTAGTTAAAATATCTAATTTATGATGTTTACACGGAAAAGTGATTTTAATATTTTCATTTTCAAAAAAATCTTCAAATGTATTTTCAAAATGGTTTGGAGATTCTGCATATTCTGAAAAACATACTTCTAAGTCGTGAAGTATTAAATATAAATTATGTTTTGGATATGTTAAAAATCCCCTGGTTTTAAATTAACTAAATCAGCGGTTTGATTAGCAGTTTTTAAACTATTTATGCAAATAATATAACATTTTATACATCTCATTAACTTCTTTGTTATGTATCTATAAAACATATTATTTTAACAGCAATTTAATATAAATTTAGTATATTTGATGAGATGTTTTAATACAACAAGTCATGTTTCTTAATTAATTAAAAATAAATAATGTAAAAAAAAAAAAAATTATTTATTATCGTGTGTATTACTATTATAATTTATAAAGTATAAACAAACATAGGTTATCTATTCCTATTTATGCTATGTATATAAAATTCCTATAAATAATGATTATTAAAAATCATAACATATACGAGTATATGCCACAACTAGATGGCGTTGCAAAGTAGTCAGATTTTAATCGCACTTTCACGGGACAGCAAATTTATCTCGTTGTGTAACCAGTGCATCTTTAATCGTGGCAACAACATTAATTTATTTTTATTTGTTATGATAAGAAATAATGTATTGTGTATATGTGGGTAGCATTTAAATAATTTTAAGGAGTTAAAAATAATATAATGCACTCACAACAATCAAATACTTTTACAGTAGAGTGCAGTACATGTACAATGTAATGTATATAAAATAAAAATTTATTAAATTTAGCAAATTATAATCATTTAACAGTAAAATTTTCCATTATACTGTGTGTAAAAAATAATATCCATTATATTCTGACTATACGTGAAGAAATACCGTAAACCAATAATATAACAAAACGTCAAAATTTTACGACCTGACATTAGTTTTTATTTTATTTGAGCAAGTAACGAAAAGTGACAACGCACTTAACATATATTGCTGAAAAGACGAAAACAATTTTTATCTGACTATATTAACCCAGAAATACTCGATTTTTCCCTAGAAGCACAAAGTTTTCAAATACCGATAATCTAATATAGCAAAACGTCGAAATTCTACGACCTGATGTCGGTATTTATTTTATTTGGACATATTCCGGAAAATGCCGACACACTTTACATACATTGTTGGAAAGCCAAGAAAATTTGCGATCTGACAATATTTAACCCAGAATATACTCTATTTTTCCCTAGAAACACAAAGTTTTCGAATACCTACCAATAATCTAATATAAAAAAATTAAAAATTTCACGACTGGGCGTCGGTTTTAATTATATTTGGACATGTTCCGGAAAGTACCGACGCACTTAACACATATTGCTGGAAAGCCAAGAAAATTTCCGATCCGCCAAATAAAATGAATAATAATAATAAATAAATAAAGGTCTTAAAACTGTATTTTTTATCTTACATTATTATTTTGAACTATTATAATTTTTTGCAATATTATATTATTCGAATCAATTGACAAAATATTTTATATATTAGAGCACGTAAACATATTAAATATATTCATGGTGTAACTATTATTATTTATTGTAAAGGTATAAAAAATATGACGAAAAAGTGCTTATACAATTAAGTTTAAAATACAAACGTTTTTTTTTTATTTAATGACCAATTAACTTATGACCTCATTTTTTATATTTTTAATGTATTTTCTATTATTGTGTAATATAATATTATTCACTTAGGTAATATTACAAAAAGTTACCTATTTGATTTTCCTTAAGTGATTAGTTTTTAATATTAAGTTTGTTTTTATTATAGTTGCATTTCTGAATCAATTATTTATTTTAAAAAAAAGGTTAAGTTATTTTAAAAATTTCGTTGCGTAGTGTTAAATTATTATATTTTTTATAGTTACATAGTTAATATAATTATTATCCAATATTCCAATACAAAATTAAAGATCGGATTCTTTCACTCATATCATGGTTTAGGCGAATGGTAAACAAAATATAAAATAAAACACTATAATATATACTCGGCGTTTAGTATTTAGTATTTTCTGAAGCGAAAAACGATAACAAATAATTACTAAAGAAATGTTTATTAAATTTATGTAAAGTATAAAATATTATATTTACTTATAGATACAAATTTAGTACCTAGTTCTACTGATAAGTCCAAAACCAAAATATAAATTAGAATACCGTCCTACTATGTTATATTATTAAATCAATACCTACCAATAATTTTTAATATTAATTGACATTTCTCAACCTTTAACTGGTACAGTTTAACTGTTTAAGATAATATCTTAAATCACAGTATACGGTATACCTATAATAATAAAATAATATTCTTCATACTGTGTTTAAATCGTGTTCAAAATAAAAAAATATGAAATAAATTAAAAAAGTAGGTGGTACCTCGTACCTAAAATCAAGTATAAAATAGAAATGCATGTGTATTAATTTATCATTCATTGGTCAAATTTACATTATAGCATATTATTATTAATTATTATTTTATTAATATAGGTATTAGATGTTTTTTTGGTAATATAATATTTAATATTGTTTGTTTGTTATAAATAATAACTAACATAGCGTCTTGGTCTGTGATTTAATTTTGGAATTTGTTTATAACAGTAATTTTATATGTTATATCTGTATATTTAAAAAAATAATCAATGTTTTAAATAGTTAAATATAAAAACTTAATACTTAAATATTTTTATTGATTGTTAAAATAAAATATATTTTAATATTTGATAATAAAAGCACTCAACATATAAAATTTATTATAGTAATATCCCAGAACATGTTCTGTGGTAATATTATCATTTGTCAATAAAATTTAAAATAATCTTAAATTGTGTTCATTACTCAATAAATAAATAAAATAATATGTCATAATGTTTATGTGTAGCGTGTAGGTAGTAGGTACACTATAGATAATAGATTTTAATATTTTATAACTTTGACATTATATTAGCATGGCAGTGCATAAATATAAATTATTAAATTATAACTTTATAAGCAGGTTTTAAAACCACAAAGTACGAACTAATATACATATATCCATAGACCTATAAACTAGTTTTAACTTAGTTTATGTCAAATCTTATTTCGTTGCTTCGTGCTTGAAACTAAGAATATAATATTATCATTGATAATAAAATAATAAAAATAAATAATAACTTTTCATGTGTAATATAATATAAATAAATTGCATGTTTTATATTTGCGGAGTAATGCTACTCGATTATAAATTATATATATATTAAAATTAATATATTATATTTAAATAATTATAATACTATAAAAATAATATAATAATGCATTATAATATATATATAATATTGAATCATAAACTTTTATGTTGTAGGAAAAGTGTGCGGTATATATATTTAAACTTGGTGCAACAAGCCCATCATAATCTGCCATGACCCAAAAAGCAATAATAGCCATACCATAGCCAATAGGTGAATACTGTATTGTTTTTGTGTTAGTATTCTTGTCTATGGTTTGTATATACATTAAACATTATACTCGTACAGTGCAGTAAAATGTGTTGTATTATTTTGTTTTGTTATCTAACTGAAATTTTTGTAATCACAAATCACAATTTTCTTCCTAAACAATTTGAATTTGAAACTCGTTCGGACGTATCTAATTATTATTAATAAATATTTATCGTCAATTGGTCATTTAAATAAATTACATACCATAATAATTATAAATCAAAATTAAAGTAATTCAAATGGTGCTCATTTTCAATAAATTATTTGACTATCAATATAGGTATGTATTATTAAGTTTTCATAAAAGACTATCCATCCCCTGCAGGGATAAGTGTACTAATCTCAATTATCTGTCTATTGTTATGTTAGTAATAATAAAAAAAATATGGTAGAAATGTAATTATTAGAAATATATAGATTGTTATACACAATGTAGTTCGGTACAATAATTTAATTGTTTTAAATTTTTTAATTATAATATAGTTCAATAACTATATACCTACTGAGTTATTATGATAAATAAATTGAACTATAGGATTTTACATTTTTGTAATGTAGTGAGAACACTAACAACAGTTTATTTTTTATTATTAGGTACTGTCCAGTGTGTTCAGTGTAATACGTTATAGTGATAGTTTTGTACTACATGACTGAAGATTTAAATTTAAATCTAAGGCCTTCATCTGGCCCATTTAAGAGTCCCAAGGAAATAGTAAAATTTTATAGTAGTATTGACGGATGGCAAGAGTAAATTAATATTTATTATTAATATTATTATTATTATTTTTTGTAATGAATTGAAATGAATATTTGTGAATAGAGTTTTGCCAAAAACTGATAACACCTATTCACCTGGATCAAAATACTATAAATATGAAGTATCCCCGGGTATACCTTTCATACCAAACATGTCAAGACTACCTCTTAAATCATATGAGAAAACTCCTCTAAAGTATGATTTTCTTAAAGATTCAATAGATTATAACTTCATCTCTAGTCATATAAGTAAGTATATATTTTGTATGTGTATTTTAATCAAAATAATATGTTATATTTATACAAATACATTTTACAGAAAGAAATTTATTTACGTCTACGACTTATAAACATTTAAAAATAAGAAATCACACTGAAACTCATACAGAAATTGAAGATATATTTAGTACTACTCAAAGCAAAACTTCAAAAGTCATAAAAAACGTGTATCAGTCAGTTAAAATATTTATTAATTTTATAATTTCATATTTTATTTCTATTATTGCTATGATTGAGATACATGAGTCAGTAATGGGTAAGATTGAATAATTAATGAATTATTTTATTATTTATTATTATATGCATGTAAAACTGGAAGGTTAAAATTTTATTTAATATCTCTTGGTACATTTAAGTTCTGGAAAGATATTTTGAAGATTTTGTCTTTATACAATTTGTCTTGTTTAGAAAAAAATTATATATATATATATATATAGGATTTATACTAATTTTACCCATATAGTATATAAAATGGAATTTAGGAGCAACATGAAATTCAGTTTAACTTTTTAATTTTTCATGAAATTTATCCATAGACCATAATTTATTTACTTTACTATAGGTATTAAAATTAAATTTGTATTAATTAAATAATTGCTGTTTAATTAATGTTATTTAATTATTAATGTTATTAATTTAATTAGTTGCTGTTTAATTAATGTTCTATTAATTTGCAAATACATATTTTATATATTTTATCTTACTTAATTTAATGTATATATTATATTAATTTTTGGAGATAATATTTATAAAGGTAAATAATTCAATAATAATTTGCAGAATATACAGCTAAGAAACAAAATAACATGTGCTATGTTTGCTGTAACTCTTAATTTAATATATTTATAATTTTATCCATGTTTAAGAAAACTTTATTTTACTGAAAATTAAGAAATCTTATTTATAAGATTAATATTATCTTTTTATTAATTATTCTATTATACCTAGCATAAAATAATAATTCTAATTGCATATATTTATACTTGATAAAATTATAAGTTATAAACAAGGTGCATGAGTTCATGCCCTAAAAACTGCCTAAATAAGTATGTTCTTATGCACTAAACATTGGAAAAATAAGCATTGATATATGTGTTTAAAAGAGTTTAGAAATATTATATATATATATAATAATACATATGTGTGTATATGTGTGTATTTATATGCACTAAAAATCTGTTCCACAACAATAAAGCGTTTTACACTCGCAACTTTTACTTCGCAAACCTTAAAAAATAATATTTTATCGTCTGCTGAGAATATATTTATGCTAAATTTATTCACTAATTGTCTTAGTTTATAGGCCAAGGACGGTTTTTCTTTTCGGCATGATAGATAATTTCAAAACGAAATTATTAAAAAATATATATAATTTATAAAAAATAATTATGAATGATTTATCGAAATATTGTTAAACTGAACGATCGTCCATACACATATGATGTTACAATAACGACTGAAATAGTTGAGAATAAACCACTGTAAAATAATATTTCATATAATATGTTTTCCACTAATTGCTAATTGAATTGTATACATTCATGTACGCGCTTTATCTGCTCTATACGTTTAATTTTTAATAATTTTACATTGCAAATCTCATATATTTTATATTGTGCAAAGATATTAATTTTGCATTATGAAAAAATTATTCTAAATATAGACAATAAAAAAGAAAAATGCATAAATATGCAAAAATATGGAAAATAAACTTCACATACTCAACCACTCTACCACAGTACCTTAAAATTGATTTTCATATCAACTAGCATTAAATACGATTTAGCAAGATTGATATGCAATTGCATTAACTCACGAGCTCTGGTTATAACACATACTTAATTTAAATATTTTAAATACTTTATTTGAATCGGTTATTTATGAAAGGGGCTAAATCAAAATAACTGTTTTTTATCTACAATTGTAATATAAAAAATTCGCAATCAATACATGTTTTTTATATACATTATTCATTTGTAAAAATTTGTTATAATTAGTTTTTAATACTATTTTTTCAACAACTTACATCAATATATATAATTTGTACTTAACACTTTTTATAAACAAATATATGACTTAACACCTTTCATAAATTAATGAACTTAATTTTGATGAATATATCAATAGAATAGAACTAAAAATACTAGATATTATTCAAAATAATATATTGGAATTTATATATTATTGCATTGTTAGTTATAATAAATTAATATCACAATATTGTTATTAGTAAAAACATTATTATTTTAGTATAAAATAATATATTTAAATGAATATGTAACTTCTTAAAAAAAAAACATTATTGTAATTTAGATATTATTAATTGTAACATAAAATAATATATTTTATGTTGGCCAATTCTCAAATGCTTTATAAAATTTTAAATACTCTTCAGGTATGTATTTATAATCTTTTTGAAGATCTTGAAGTTTTTCTTTCTGTACAGTACATTTTTTTTTTGTATGCTTGTGTGGAGTAATCAAAGCTTTTGTTTTTTTAAAATCATATGTCTTCTTTACAATACCATTTACAAATTCTCCAACAGTGAAAATACCTTTTAGATCAGAATTAAATTCAAATTGTCTATAGAAAGAAACATTAAATGGATCCCTTTTGCCTCTTTTTGTAAGTTGACTTTCTAATGAAAATGCACTTTTTTTTTTATATAAAGATTCCACCAATTTTTAACATCATTAATATCATTTTTCCTTACCAAATTTACTGAAAATTTATTGGGTATTTTACTAGCGTTGCAAATTATATTTGTCAACTCCTTTAAATTATAATATCTGTCTGTTTTCTTTAAAACTTTTTTAATTAATCCAAAGTAATATATTATAATTTAATCTCAATTGTATTATTGTGTATGATAAATTGATAAAGTTATGAATTATGATTACTAGTTATAATAATCGAGGGAAATTAACAGCTGATATTAATTTATAATTATTTTTATTATTTATGAAAGGAGTTGAATACGTTACACTTTTCTTAAATAAACAAAATATTTGAATTGCCATATTATAGGAACTAATTTATACATTTGACTCCTTTCATGTAAATGATTTGTCTATAGTAATAGAATTATACAATTTTCTAAAAAAACTATTTTTGAAAAAAATGTCAATTGACCCCTTTCATAAATAACCGACTGATTCATTTTATAGTAAATTTTCTTAATACATTTATATTTGTAGCGTGTTTGCATATATTAATTAAACATATCCATAGTTAAAAATGACTACCTAGTTAATTGAAAATGTATATCAAGGTCGGTCAAGTTGATCATAATTTATAGGTTGATTGTGAATAATTAGAATTTATTTTTTACATTTATTTGATGAGTCACAATTTTCAATAAAATTAATAATTAATAAATACTCAAAAATATTTTTTATATAAATTCAATCGGCAAAGAAAAAATAATTACTAGATCTAGTTCTAGATCATTGCCAAAAAATGGCCATCCCTCATATACAGGATGTCCCATTAAATCCGTTACAGTGTTGTACCAGGTAAAATTAAGATATTCTGATGGTTTTAAGTCTGGAAACCTTAATGTAATCTACTAAAGTTTTATTTTAGTATAAAATAAAATTTTTCCATCGGTCCAATGTGTAATGTAACTTTTGAATGTTAAATGGCAACAACCATTTTTTTTTTTTTTAGAAATTAATTTTTATTGTACTTTTTTAAGATTTGTATGAAGGTTTAAATATTTGTCCAAAATTTGCAGAGTTATAGGGTTTTAAAATTATTAATAAAATGGCTTCATATTATTTTTCTTATTTTGATACATGGGAAATCCTAGTGTTTTGTTTTTTAAGTTTCAAATAAAATGATAATAAAACTTAAATACACTATAACTTGGAGAATTATGGGCGTAGAATACAAAAACTATAATAAATAAATGTTTAAAATAGTACAATACAAATTAATTTCTAAAAAAAAAAAAAATAAGGGTTGCCATTTAACTTTCAAAAGTTACATTATGCATGCTTGAATTGGACTGATGGAAAAATTTTATTTTGTACTTAAATAAAACTTCAGTAGACTATATTAAGGTTACCAAACTTAAAACCGTCAAAATATCTTATTTTCACCTTGCACAATCCTGTAATGGATTTAGTAGGACACGCTGTATATCTTTAATTACTCGTTAGTAAATAATAAGTTTAAATAACACAAATATATTTGTATAAAAAAAATAAAATGGTTCTCTAAATTTATAGAAATGTAATGCTATATTAGTATTGATTTATTAATTTCATTACATAATATTAAGCACGTGAACAATTTATATTTAATTAAATTAATAGTTTATTTTTATTGTTACAGAGGTTGGATCACATATAATTAATACTACTTTTCGAAAAATAATTAATTGGGTACATTTGGCTACTATTACAATGGTGCATTATGATTTAGTTATTATTACAACTATAAAAAAAAAAATATATAATTTAATTGGACCTACTAGAATAAACAACCTAGTGATTCCCATTCTATTTTCTGCACTTCTATTATTTTTATCTGGTATGAATATAAGTATATAACTTATGTATATTGAATTATATGAAAATTGTAATTAAAGTTATTAATAACTACAATTAATTATATTTTGTATTTTATAGTTGCATTTTTAAAGTACACAATACCTTTAAATATTCTGGTATGGCAAGATTCTTGGACTAATTTTCTTATATCACCTTTTATTAGTATAGTTAATTTGATCACATCAATTTATCAAATATTTTCATCTACTATATATTTTGTATTAGATTTAATAACTGTATCATTAGCTTCATCAATAATGGTTATACAACTTTTTGGGCAATATTTTTTAAATGTAAGTAATATATTTTTTCAATATCATTTAATATTTAACAAATTTTCAATTTTATTTATTTAAAAAAAATATTTTTTATAATATAGGTAAGGATTATAAAAAGATATTTACAAACTGTGGAAATGATTAGCATTATGTATTTCCTCTATTTTTAATATGGAACTATTCTTATATTTAGTATACACTCTTTGGCCTGTAAATTAAATATAATGATAGTTTGATTACCCTGATCAAAGATTTATGTTACAGCAATTTTGTTTCTATAAATATTTTAAATAGAGAAAATGATATAATAAGAAAACGATGAAGTTTTATATAATCTTAAATTATTTGTATGTTAAAAAATTGTGAATGCCCTTATTGGCAGTGCTTGATTTGAGGGGGGACGGAGTACCTCTTCTATTTTTTATTTTTTTGAGCGTACCCCTACTAATTATTAAATCCCCTATGATATTACATGTACTTAAGCATATTAGGGGGGACGCTAATTTTTTTGAAAGTCTGATAGTCCCCCTTCTTTTTTTTCTTCAAATCAAACACTGCTTATTGGGGGATTTCAGGAATCAACATTTGAAAATCAAATGATAATCCCTATTTTTTATCCATCCAATATTATTTTTGAAAACATTTTTTGTAATAAAATTTTTTTTTAATGTTTAGATTTCTTAATTTGAGAGGTATTAGTAGTTTTTTTTATAATGTAATTTTGTGTAATGTTTAAAAGCACACACAAGATACGAGCGCCTGTTAATGTGATATACCTACTATAATTTCACATTGTATGTATTATGTTATACGCCTATACCTATACCTACCAAATGCTTCAAATAACTCATCTCTTAATATGAAAATACTTAATACTTTTATATTGAATATTAAACATTTGTTTTTACTACCAACAATCTTTTAAAAAATAATGTATAAAAAATAGTGGTTACCATTTGATTTTCAAAAGTTGATCCCTGATACCCCCTCCCATTAAGGACATTTATAAATTTTGAACATACAAATAATTTTAGATTATATAAAACTAAATAGTTTTCTTATTATAAAATTTGTTCTACTTCAAATAATTATAAAAAAAAAAAATTGCTGTAACATAAAATGTTGATCATTTCGTATATATTCGTATATTTATGAATTGAAATATATATTGTAATATTGAGCTAATTTTATTAATGATAATTTTTTTTAGGTGTTTCGTTATATCAATCCTGTTGTAGATTCTGCAACTCGAATCAATACTGTCTATATTAATCAACAACCGAATGTTTTACCATTTGATTATGATTTATTAGCGAAAAAAATTATAGCTTCAGAAAAATTTCAACATGTACTTACTAATTATTTAAATATTTCGCAGTCAGATTTAGTAAAATTACAGAATCCAGAATTTCAACAATTGTTTAAAAGCCAATTACAAGAAATGAATACAGAAAATTTAAATTGGATTAATGTAAATATAATTTATACAAATGAATTTATTTATTATAAAGTTGTAACAGTATAATAATCATTACATTTTAATTTATTCTTATAGGATCAATTAGAAGAACAACAATTTGCTCTAAAAAATATCAATAAGGAAATCTCAGGTCAAGAAAAGAAAATGATTAAATTAATAGAAAATAAAATTTCAGATCTGCAAAATATTGTTACAAATTTAATTAATAATTTTGAAACATTAAAATCTAAATCAGGTGAGTACAGAGAGTAATATAAAGTTACATTTCAATTAGTATATTATAATAGTTATATTTGTATGTACAATGATAGATTGTTATTTCATAATTTTTACAAATAAAACTAATCATTTTTAATTATTTGTTAATTATAAAAATATAGGTAAAAATTATATTTTTATGCTACTTAACTACTTTAATAATTAAAAAATGTATAGATTTAGTATATATAAATATAAAATGTATTTATTACATTACATAACATTTTTCCAAAATTTTATTCAAATAATTATGGTTTTGTTTTGCATAAACCAAAAATTATTTTAATGTTTTAATTAGTAGAATCTTTAAGGACAAGTACTGAACATATATCAAAAAGATCTTGTGTCAAAGATGATTGGCATTCAATTGTCAATTATATTGACCACTATGTCAATAAGACATTACAATCTGCTCTAAGTCTTTATGATGCAGATAAAACTGGAATGGTCGATTATGCCTTAGAATCTGCTGGTAAAAATTATTTATTTTTTTTAATATTCCAACTTCCAATACTAATGATGTGTAATAATGGAACTAATAATAAAAATTACTATATTTCATAGGTGCCATTGTACTTGGAACTCGATGTACTCAAACAAAGTCCTCAACAGCAGCATTAACTATGTTTGGAATACCTTTGTGGTTTATATCAAATGGACCTAGACTGGCTATTCAGGTAACTTAATTTACTTAAACACATAAATAACTATTGTTAACTAACAATATAAATTTAAAAAAAATTAATAAACTTCCCTAATATTAATTAATTAATTATACAAACAAAAACATGATAAACCTTAGACAAGTTTTTTTTTTATACTTGAAGATCTACAATTTAAACAATTACTAGGGAAACACCTAAATGCACAAAAAATATAGTACTTTTATTAACAACATATTCAGTGCTAGTGACTAAGTATAATTATTTTATTTTATTATTACTTTAGCCTGGTGTTTATCCTGGACAATGTTGGGCATTTATTGGTGCTAAAGGATTTTTGGTGTTAAAGTTATCAAATACTATACGTGTGACTGGTTTTACCATAGAACATTTACCAAGATCCCTATCAGAAGATGGCCATATAAGATCAGCCCCAAAAGATTTTAGTGTTTGGGTTAGTATTTTAATTTTATGTTGTAAGTTAAAATATATAATATATTTTCTTGAATAGGGATTAAAACATGAAACAGATTCAGACGGTAAATTATTAGGTAATTATCAGTTTAAAGTGGATGGACCAAGTTTACAATATTTTTCGGCAATGGTATGTAAATATATAATATATAAATCAATTATCAATATTTATAGAATATGTTTTAGGAGACGGATATTTTCACGATTGTAGAATTAAGAATTGAATCAAATCATGGACATGAAGAGTATACATGTCTATATCGTGTTAGGATTCATGGTGAACTAGCTTAATCATTTTACAAAATAAAGTTTTTGATTTAAAATAAAGTAAAATAATTAATTACAAACGTAAAATTCTTACTTCATTGGTTACCATTTGCTTTTCAGTAAAATATTCTTATTTTTTATCACCAAAGATTGAAGTTATTTTTGTACTATATTTTTTAAAATATATTTTGATTTTGTTTATACACCCTTAATTTTAATACATTTAATAATTTGTAATTTCAATTTGCATGTAAATTAAAACCATACAATTTTATATTTTTATTTACATAATATTAAAAAAATTTAAAATTAAATTATTGAAATATGTATTTTTAATTATAAGATATATTTCTGTTGTGTTATTTCAAAATTATTGTTATAACATGTAAAAATTAAACATAAATGTAATTTATATATTATTTATAAAATAAACTTAGTGTGAAATAATCTGCACATAAAATAATTAATGTTTGATTTATAACATACTGATTTTTAGATATTTTTAGTGTCAATTGGTTATTTCCGTTTGACTGCATAGCATATGTAGGTAAAACAGTAGTTTAATATTTTGTCTATTTATCTAAATTTTTTAAATTTATTTGAAGAGTTTTCATAATACTAATATTTTCCGTTGTACAGAGATGATTAATTTCTGATGATATTTACATATTATTGTTAAGTAAAATTATAATTAAATAACTATTATTGTTATAACAGTTTCCAATTAGCAAGTTATTAATTTATTACTAGGTATCACCTTTTTGTGTTTAAGGTATGAAAATTATACTGAAGTATGCTCGTGTATTACTCAACATGATACTAAAATATTAGAAAAATTCCAAGTTTAATTTTTTTTTTTTATAGTTTAAAGTTGAATTTTGGTATAATCAACAATCTAAGAATACATATACAAGTACAATAATTATATTATAATTATTTTAATATAAACCTGAATCACAAAAATTTATATATAGCACTCATTTTATTGAAGCATACTTACATATTGGTTAACATATTTCCCGAATATTAGAAAAATATGAAGTATCAACTTTTTTTATAGGTGTTTAAAGTTGAAATTTGAGTGAAATCAATATGTAATGTATTTTTAAAGATTCTTTTTTATAAACAACTTATTACTATAAATTAACGATGAAATGAACTTATTATAAAAAAGCAAGCAATATGGGCAGTGTTTTATTTATATAACATAATTAAAAAAAAATATATTTGTTACAATTTAAATTTGAAGCAAAATTATATTTTAAAATCAATAAGTAATTTAATCAGTCCAAATTAGAATAGTATGAAATAAGGATTTAATTAGATATTGACTGACCTGAAACCATATTGAAAATCTATTGTAACATAATGTTTATATAATAATTAAAAAATAAAAACCAATTATATTACATTTATTTGATTAACTACAAAAACATGCATTGAGTAAGAAAAAAACATATACTATCAGTACTATTACTATTTATCGTTGTTTTTCTTTGCGGTTATTTTTCTTTGGTGCACTAATTACAGGTTCTGGTTTTAATGTCCCAATATATAAATCATATATATTTGGAACAAACTGAAAACAAAGATTAAAAGTTTAACAATTATTTCAATTTAATTGTAAAAATAATTATACCTGAATAAAAAAGTAGACAACAGTCAAGTATACAGCAATTGCTAGGGTAAGAATGAGATCGAACACTGCTGGTTTGACACTAAATACAATTTAAAATAAATACATTTTTTAAAATTTCATTAATGAAATATATTATTTCTTATGATTTTTGTAATCTGTGATTGATTAGTCATTTATAATTTTAAGATTTTTTTACTACCAAAAATGATGAAAATTAAGCAATGTTCACAGAAACTGAAAATTTGATTTTAATATTTTAACTTTTAGAGTATTACATACAGACTTGAAAAAAATTTGATGTAGTCAGCGATCATAACTTGGTGTTAGCAAAGTGCAATATTAAATTTAAGAAAAGGGCTAAGCGACCTTTCAATAAATGGTGTCTAGAAAAATTAAAGAGTAGCTCTATAGTTGATAATTTCAAAAGGGAACTCGAAAGTAAAGGGGTAAAATCATGGGAAGAGCTGAAATCAGCAATACAAGTAACTTCAGACATGGTGCTTGGGAAACATAAACTTGAACCAAGAAAACCTTGGATGTCTCAAGAGTTACTAGAGCTCATCAAAGACAGAAACATTTATCGAAAAAAGGACTATGAAAAATACAAGCAACTGAAAAACATAATAAAAGAAAAGTGCAGACAAGCTAAGGAAAAATGGATGGAAGTGTACAGTGAAGATATTGAAATGATGATGAGAAGAAACAACAATGGAGTATATGCTAAAGTCAAAAAACTGTAATACACTCCAAAAACCAGAAGCAATATCGTTAAAAATAAAGCAGGAAAATCTCTTTTCAATGATGATGATGTTGCTAACAGATGGAAAGAATATCTCGAAGATCTCTACGTGGGAGAAGACGTTAACAACAATCTTGAAGAATATATCGAGAGTAAACAAAATCTGGATCCAGCTATATTAGGACCAGAAATTTCTGAGGATGAATTTAACCGAGCAATTAGAGATTTGAGTGATAATAAAGCAACTGAATTGGATGATATACCGGCAGAAATACTGAAAATCTTGGATGAAAAAACTAAGGGAGTTGTTTTTGAAATTAAGAAATGCTATGAGGAAGGATCAATTCCAAAAGACTTCATAAATAGCAGAACTACCACCCTACCCAAAAAAGGGAGTGCTACAGAATGCTCAAACTACAGAACCATCGCCATCTTATCTCACTCATCAAAGATAATTCTAAACATTATAAAAAACAGATTGAAGAATAAAGTAGAAGAAAAACTTGATAAAGACCAGTTTGGTTTTAGGACAGGTAAAAGAACACGAGAAGCTATCTTAGCTTTGAGACAACTGTTAGAAAGAAAAGTTGACGTGAACAGAGGAACGTTTATAGCATTCGTAGACTTGGAAAAAGTGTTCGACAGGGTAGATTGGAAACTTCTATTTAGCACTCTAAAAAAAGCCGGAGTCGATTGGAAAGATAGACGTTTAATATTGAATTTATATAAAGCACAAACCACTGAAATAGAAGTAAATGAATGCAGAAGAGAAGCGAAAATTTGTCAAGGAGTAAGGCAAGACTGCCCTTTGTCCAGGTTTAACCTGTTTATTGAACATGCAATAAATGAAATGAAAGATCACTCTAGAGGAATTTCGATAAACGGGAACCAAATTCACTCCATCCGCTTCGCAAATGACATAACTCTTCTAGCTGACAGCGAGGAAGAGTTGAGTTTAATGCTTCATATACTTGACTTGTCTCTAGGTAAGTTTAAACTAAAAATTAACTCAAAAAAAAAACAAGGATAATGGTTATTAATAAAGTAATAACAAATACAAACATAACACTCAACAACGAACAGATACAACAAGTAAATGAATTCTGCTACTCAGGAAGTTTGATAACAGATGACAATAAAGCCACAAAAGAAATAAAAAGACGAATAACACTAGCAAAGCAAGCTTTCCAGAAAAAACGGACAATTCTTTCAAATAAACATCTGTGTATAAATTTAAGAAAGAAATTCATAAAAACATACATTTGGAGAATTTTATTATATGGTTGTGAAACATGGACGATAAGAAAGTACGAAAAAGATAGACTGGATGCGATGGAGATGTGAATCTGGAGGAGAATGACATGAACAAGTTGGATGGAACATAAGACGAATAAAGCAGTATTGGAAGAGGTAAATGAGAGATGATCATTAATGAACACAATAATGAAAAGAAAAGTAAAGCTAATTGGACATCTGTTAAGACATAACGAGTTCATCACCATCATCATGGAGGGAAAAATGGACGGCAAAAGAACTCTAGGAAGAAATTTCTTTGAAGAAATTTTCCTTTGAATGGGTTTTAACTCTTACCAGCAATTAAAGAAGACAGCAAATGACAGACATGAATGAAAACAACGATAAGGCTTGGCCTTTAGAAGCTGAATGTTCTTAAAATGATGAAATACGTATGTTTCAAAAAAAAAAAAGTAAAAAAATCGCTTGGGAGCTAAACTGCATTTGTTCCAATTTTTGTTATAATACAAAAAATATGCAAAGTATAAACAAATTATTTAGTATATATAGTATATAAAAAACAGACGGACTAAAATAAAATTGTATGTAAAAATAGTATTTAAATTAATGATGTTTTACTTTTAGATAATTAATATTTGACATGATAAATGTAATTACTAATATAGTAATAAAAATTAAATCACATAAATTATACTAACCTATACACTTGTAAAGTTGCCTTGGTAACTGTATAAAATGAAAATTGTGGATCAACTTTATCTGCTGTTAGATGAGATACATTTACATCTTTTAAATATTTATTCATTATTAAAAATAAATTATCAACTAGTGGATTGCCTTTTTGTGCTATTATTTGTGTAGACCGGGATTGTAAAACTAATAAATCCAATGAAGTACGCAATGATTCAAAATCAACATTCTAAAATATAATATATAAATAATTTAAATTTAATTATTATTATTTACTTTAGTTTATTTTATTATATAATTATAATATATAGTTCTATTAGTGCAGTATTTATTTATACAGTATTTTTCAAATGTTAGGAATATTAATAAATTGTAATCTATATAATATAATACTATATATATATATATAGAGAGAAAGAAAGATATGTTTTGTTTTTTAATAACCAAACTTTGATAACGACCTCATTTTTATGAATAAAGTTACTTGCATACATTATTTCATATAATATTAAATTTATTTTAAAACAAACTATATTAAATAATTTCTAGACCTCCAAAATCTATTTTGCCTTGTAACATGATTTTTCAATTTTCAGATGCATAATAAAATGTGTGACAACGTTATGGAGTTGAAAAAATTGGGGTATTATGGGTTTTAAAATCTAATGGTAATATTAATTTTTGATTGAAATTATAAAATCGGAAAATAATAAAATTTATTAAAAAACAAACTTAATTCAAGTCATTAACATCATCTTATATATGTCACAATGATTGGCTGGCTGCTCGGATGATATCATTGGTATAAGGCAGGTATCAAGAAGATGTTTAAACTCATCTAATTGGATAATCATTTTTATTTCTAACTATTTTCATCATCAATATGTCCTTATATGAAATAATTTAATTCCTTATGGTTGATTTTATTTAGTTCAAAATATATTTTAAAATATTATTAATATGGTTTCATATTTAATCACACTTTTTAACTCGTACAAATTCTCAGTATTTTTTGTATTTTAAATTTATAATTTAACATTTTAATATGTGAGGGTTAAATAATAACCAAGTATTAAGCAGTAAGTATTAATTATTATAGCTAATGTTAATTATAATTATCTAACTGTTTAAAATTTCATTAAGAATATTTTTTATAATTATAATTAATTGAAAAAAAAACAAGGGAAGGTATACAGTACAGATGCAAAGAGGATAGTGTTGAATTTTGATGAACATTTGATAGATAAATCATTACATTCATGAAAACAATTTTGAGCGAAGTTCATCAAATAATATATTATGTACTGATTAAAATTTTTACATTTTCAATCCTACGTACAATATAAATAATTTATCATAAAATCCTTAAATGAGATACCTAAATAACCAAATCTGACAGTACTTCATTCAGAATTAATTTTGAATATAATGATTTATCTTTGCATTAAAATGTTAATCAAAATTCAACACTATCCTCTTTACAACTGTATCCCTTCCCCTGCTAATAACTAATAACATCTATAAAATATTTTGAACAACTATAAAAAAAAAAAAAAGAAAAAAACGAAATGTAATATTACAATTAATTGGAACTGAATTAAGTAAAATGTACTTAAGTTTCAATAATTTTTTTAAAAAAACTTGTTAATTTTATTTAAGATCATTGTAAAATATTGAAATATAATAAGAAGAATCCACATAAATACATTAAATATTGATTCTATTGAAAATTCAAATTTAAACACTTTTAAAAAAAATTGAGACTTGAGATTTTTCTAATATTTTGGAAATACATTAAGATATATTATATCAGTATGCTTCAATCGAATTGTCTGATTCCTTTATTAATTTTCATTGTAAAAGTATTGAGAAATAATAAGAAGAATACTTGTATGGATTCAAAGATTTTCATATAATCTAAAAATATCAACTTTAAAAAGCTATAATAAAAATTGAGGTTTTTCTAATATTTAAATATCATGTTAAGTAAAATGTGAGTAAAATTTTCAGACCTTAAAACCAAAACTGCCAATTTTATCAAACATTATATACATAAAATGAAAATTATATGAAATAATAGTCCTATATTTTGTAGAAAAATTAACGTAAGAATTCAAAAATTTTATCACATATATATAGTACCTATGTGAACACCCAATAAAGTTTTCAGGTCTCTAACTTCAAAATTGTCTGATATTGAAATAGAATTTGTCGAAATATCAGTTTTCGTGAAAAGTGCCATTTTTCGTCATTTTTTCTATCACATAGTTTCAGTTTTGAGAAATTTGAACTACCAACTACAAGCACTTTCCAACTGAAAACATATACTATTCGTGAAAATCGGAGCATTATTTTGGTTAGTAAAAGTGTCAACAGACATATAAAAAAAAAAGAAAAAAAAGACATACATCATTGTAAAATCAATACATCTTTTGCTTCGCTTAGAATCTAATAGAAGTTACTACCATGTTTTTTAACCCCCAATTCCTCTACTTTCATGTTACATAATTTTTTTGATTTCATATACCGGTGTCATACTTTCATTAGGTTAGACTATCGACATATCGAAATAGGGGTCTGGAAGTCAAGATTGTTTAATATAGTTTATTTTGCAATACATTTAATATTAAATTAAATTTAATACATAATAATAATATATAAGTACATTTAAAATTTCCAAAATCAAAAAACACAAAATTTTTTTGATTTTATTTATGAGGCCATTCTCAAAGTTTAATTGATAAAAAAGGAAACACCCTGTATATATAACTTACAATTTTGGGTATATCAGATGTATTGTAGTCATAAAGATGAGTTATTAAACTTTTAGCTATAATTTGAGCATTACGGTACACAATTTTTGGATCTAATGTATCGCTTGAATCCAAAATTGATCGTCTTGAATTATTTTTATGATTCTGTTAACAAAAAAAAAATAAAAAATTACTATTTAAAAAAATTAACTAAATCACATTTATACTTTTAAACTGGAAAGGGTGAATGCAGGCAGTCTTCTTATACTGTATCTTTCATGTTCCCAAGCAAGTGTATCACTGCCCAAATTAATTTTTTTATGAATTATTTTGAGTTCATTTTCTCCTAAATTATTATTAAGTTCCTAAATTTTTTTTTATAAATGTTCATTTTAATAAAAGTAATAAAAATATTAAATGTTTTATTCAAAATAATTACATTAATAAAATTTCCTATTTTACTATCATTCTTTGGCGGTTTTGACACATGAGCATATATATTTCTGTCACTGCCCAAAGAATCTAAACATAATGTGAATGACACATCCTACAAAAATGACAACAATTTATAAATAATTAAATTTAAAATTAAATTAAATTTATGTAATTTAATTATACTAAATCTTTACTTGTAGTGTATTAGATTTTTCCATTTGTTGTTCAATCCAATTCTTAGATCCTAAATAGTTGAATTTACCACCACCACTAAGAATAAACATAACATTATATTTGGGACGATTTTTTTCTGCATATACTCTACTTAATATTTTGGCTAAAAGTAATAGCAAAGCAGCTCCTGAACCATTACTATTAGCACCATATGATAATTCCTGCATTAAAAATTATTTCTTTAATTACTATAGAAATAATATATTACAAATAAGTATTTTTTTCAATTACTAACTGGTGCTAAACCAAAACTGTCATAGTGAGCAACAATTAAAATACTAGGTAACTTATCTTGAAATCCATATCCAATTAATTGACCCTAAAAAATTGGAATATTAAAATTAAGAGTAAATAAATATAGATATATATCTACCTGAATAGTTGATATAACAACATTTTGTTGTAGAACTGGTTTGCTTGCTGATACTACTATTTGATATCCATTTGCAGAAACAGAATTAATGAAAGCTAAAAATAAACTATAAATAGTTTGAATCATACTTATACACACTTATTTATTATAATTTCAATATTTATACCTTTAGCTGCTGAACTAGCATTTTCATCAATAATTTTACTATCAGCTAAATTCTTCATTAAATTTTCGACTTCAAGAGACCAATTTATTAAGTATATTGGTATGGCAGTATCGGATAATAAAATAGTTTGTTCTATCTCTAACATGTTCTAAAATTAAATTTTTTACACATAATTTATTATTATAATGAATATCACAAATATTTAAATATCACTATTGACATATACAATATAGGCGTCATAAGGGAGTAGCAATTTTTATTGTGGTTGCAAATTTCCTGTTTTTTTCCTTCTTTTTGACTACAACTAAATTCAAGATGCTACCCCATGATTTTCCTCCAAATGACAACACTGGATATATAATATACATATACAAGGTATCTCATCAGGTTTGTCCTCCCCAATTAACTATTAATCTATTACATAATCTTAAAATCTGATTTCTGTAACTTATTTATGTATATACAAGTCACATTTTTCATTATTATATATATATATTTATTTTTTTTGAGTAAGTATTTAAAACTTAAATAACAAAAATAAAATCTTTATTTTCTAACTAGTTAAAATTTTAAGATGGCCAATTTTTGTTTTTCTTAAAATTATAAAATTTAAGTGAAAAAAAAAATAATAATGCATGTCAAACTTATGGCTAAATAAAAATGTAATGAATTTTTAGCTAATTAAATGGAGAATAATGTATCAGCACTATCAGAATGTTACATTTTGATCATTTTGTGGCAATTAAGTTTTCAATTAATTACTATAATATTAAAATATAATTACAGTAAACAGGGATTTATACACCTTGATTATAACATTATGTTTGTTATGAAACAGACATGAAATGCTGCAGAAATTTACTTAAATTTAAATAAAATTAATAACTACGTAAATACTTTATAAAAATTAATGATTCAATAATTAAAATTTTAGAAAAATAAAATTTATTAATTAGCTATCTCATAATTTTAATAAATATGAAAAAAAAAAAAAATTATAACAATCAACAATGTAACTTGTATAAACATAAAATAAAATGCAAAAATCTGATTTTAAAAATATTTAATGAATCAAAAGTTAATTGGAGTGGACAAACCTGGTGAGACAATGTGTATATATAGGTATTAAATAGTAGTTTAAAATGGTTTAAATAATGCTGATATGTATACAATCACAATGTGTTTCCAATTGGAGAACGCTAGTATTAGAAAGAAAAGAATGGAAACTTGGTTGTAAGATGGGATAGTCTTAAAGGCCAATAAACCCAAAGAAGAAAATATGTATGGCAGGGTTCAGTGGCGTATATAGGGGAGGGGCGCTCTGGGCCCGTACCCATAGTGAAATAATAGGTTATATTTTAATAATTTGAATAGGTATTTATATTTTTATAATTTTCTTCTTAACAATCTAACAAATTTATAATTACCTACCATAATCATTGTGCTTTATATTATTATAAATTTACATAATATTTTTTTAAATATTTACCTATAATTTTTAGCATTTTTTAGTAATTTATATAAGTAATAAAAAAATTAGCCCATAGAGAAAAAGATTTCTATATACGCCACTGGCTGGGTTGATATACAAACTGATATTCAATATCGGTTTTTTCGGTATCGTTTTTTTTTTTTTTTGAAAACCGAAATTAAACCCTATATTAAAACCGATAATATCGATTTTTCTGATATTTGAACCAATATAAATAAAAAATTATGTATTCTTGAATTTTTTTTTTTTTATGATAGTGATTATATTTCTAATATATCGGTTATTGATTTAATATCGGAAAGCAATATCAGTTTTTTTTAAATAACGGCTCATGCATTTAGAAAAATTCAAATTTTGAAAAATATCGGTTATCGGTTTAATATAGGCATATCAGTTATCATAAAAAAGCGATATCGGCCCAGCCCTAAAGATATATATATATATAATTGAATTCAATTAGGCTTCAAAAAATGATTTTGGTTTTTCATTATAAATTTAAGATATAATTTTCTACAAAGAGATATATTTTAAATTATCTGTCTTAAAAATAATTTTAATATAAATAAACAAGTCTCACCATTAGTTGCTCTTGAGTATAAGGCGCAGGTGGCACAATTAGCACCAATGCACCTGATCCAGCAGATATTTGTTCATACTCTTCTGCTGTGAAATTATCCATAAGTACGAAAACACAATGTCTGGAGCGACTGCTCCAAGTCTTCAATGATCTAGCTTCCAAGTTAATAATACTGCTTTTTGAACCTGTTAAATAAAAATATGAATAAATAAAATAAAGATTTCTAAATTCCCAAAAGAAAGAAAAATTTTACCATAAGTAGTGCCTTGTAAAGTGTACTGCTGAGCACGATAAACGGTGAATTCATGAGCCGCATTTGCCGGACTCACTGGGCTCAGAATTAGTAATAACGGTATAGCAATTAACAAATACATAGGAAAACCAGTTTTTAGAATTTCTGAAAACTCATCAGATTCTCCTAACATTTTTCTAATAAGAAACAATATATTATACAAACAAATAATACTTAAACTTTAAGTATATAAAAAATATGTATAAATCGAAGTAAAAAATGTTTAATAAACAATTTAATTACTAATAATTAGATTAGTGAAACTTAAACTTGAAAAACAAACCTGAAGCGTTTGTTTCATTTTTTAAGCTATTTAATATATATAAATATATATAAAATTAATAATTATTAATAATACTTAATATACTTATTGGCTATTACGGTAATACGACCTACTACTTAAGTACTTAATGCTTTTAGAAAAGATAATAAAATATTAGGCCTATGCCCACAATGTAGAGAAGATAAGGTGACACCACTCGACCTCTTATCAGTAAAAATTGCAGGTCTATTTTTTTGGCATTTTGGTAGTTCAAATTCGCTGTACAGGAGGCGCCACAATTTGCCCGGAGGGGAGGAATTCTTTACATATTTTTATTTATTATTATTTTATAATTTATAATAATTAAAAAATATTATGTTTCTATCATATTTATTGCTATATTATATGTTATTTAATTTGTGTTCAAAAATATATATTATATTTTATTTTAAAAACCACAATATACATACGTTTATGTATCACATTATAATTTTGTCCTTATCATTTTTCTACCAACTGATATCAACCGGTATCATTGAAAAATAAATAATACATTTTTTCAATATTAAATGTCATGATTTTTGTCTTATTACTTATTTATTAGTAAATAACAATTGGAATATTACTATTACACTATTGTAGTATTATTATTAAATTATTACTTATTAAGTTGTTACTAATTTATTATTGCTGAAGTCAGTTCATCGTCATTGATAATTTTATTTTTATGTTGAGTGTACATAAAATTACTTACCAGTTAACTGCATTCTTCATAGTTTTAAAAAAATGTTTATGTATTAGATAAAATTAAAATTTTGAATTTTATTTTTACAGAAATATGTATATGTAATTTGATTTAATAAAAAATAATATATTGATACATCATATATAGTTATTAGGTTTTATAATTAAAGCATTTTTTTAAATTTGTCGATAAATATAATTATATATTAAATAATCTATAGCAAACGTCAAACATAATGGAGACATTGAATTATCATGGTAGTAACATTTTTCTACCACTTTCTGCTTCAGTGGGACTAACATTAGATTTGGTAAATATACATATTTTATAATACTTATTTGTTTTTAGAACAATAATAATTATAATTCATAAAATATCTTGTAATATACCACAATATTTAATTTAATTGTGCCTAGGTAATAATAGATTTTAATAAATTATTAGATTATATTATATATAGGTTTTAAGTATATTTGTAATCTATTAAATGCAGTCAACCAGATTCATGCATGGGTTGGATATTGGTAATAAACTAATAAAAAGGTAGTGTCATATCTTATATTATTCTTACCTATCACCAAGTCCACATTTACTCCGTATCTAGGAATCTTTTTATTTGGTCCCCATATTTTATTGATTTTAAAGTGCTCATTGACTAATACAACCTTGTGCTAATAAATATAAATTTTAGATTCTGACCAAAACAAGGAATATCATTGAGAATTTTAATAGGAGAGGACGTGAAGAATAAATCACTATAACTATTTTTAGTGATATTTTTTGATTGATAATATTATCTTTTACCTATTTATATTCGCTTTTGGGTCAATTTAATATTTGTCGATACATTAAAAAAAATCCTAAATTCGTCACTGAAGAATGCATTGGTTTTATAATGATGTGTAGTGCATTTAAATTTTTATCTAAGTCCTTATTTATTTTTTTTATCTACCTAAATATAAAAAATTGATTTTAGGTATTTTATTTAGGTTATTTTAAAATTTCTTAATAGTTTACATAAATAGTAAAAAAATAAAAAAACCCATATATTTTTAACTCATATATCTAATAATTTTATAATAATTGATAGGTAACTAAATAAATGTAACGAAGATATTTGACGGAGATACAGACTTGAAAATATTTTTATGATATTACTCAAATATTTTACATACATATCAAAATTATTAAACAAATTTGTTTGTGTTTGTACCTATATAATATTTTCAAATTTTAATTTAAAATTTCCAAAATTGTTTACAAACCTACCCATATAATACTTATTTAATTAAAGATATTACCTAATACTTAATAGATATCTATATATTATATGTTGCTTAAAATCGTGTTTTTCAATTTAAATTTATCATTGGCCATTGCATTTAAATCTTGAAATAAATGACATTGTAACTTCTATATCCGTTTTGTTTTTTTTAAATTAAATTTTTTGTTATTTCTACATTATTTATAAATACCATTAAAACAACAAGACTACTTTAAATTTAGAGTTTTTTTTCTTTCCTGTGCATTTTTTGTCTAGAATTAATAAATTGTTTTTAATATAATTGAGGAGTACCTGAATACATGAAAAATTATAAACTTTTATAACTCCTATTTTTCTAAATCGATATTTGTTCTGTTTATCATTTATAATAACTTATCTAATAACAAAAAAAATGTTTCTTATTTTACCTAATAGAAAACAATGGAAAAACATATTGGAGGAACTTGATTTGAAGACATTTTATTTTTATTCATAGATCATTTACTATAACGTCCAAATTATTATTATTTTGGTATAACGAGATTTGACCATAAAAAGTCTTACCTATTTTAAGTTTATTTATAAAAATTAATTTACATATTATGTATATTTGTGCTGCCTGTTTACTCAGAAGGCTAGTCCAACGATGATAACTATTGATTATATGAAAAAATAAATATTGTTTCCAATTAAGGAACAGTCATGTTGAAATTTAATTATAAGAATATTAACATCTAATATTAAAGCGGATATAAACAAATTAGTGGAAAATATCAAGTATTACATTAAATATATCTATTCCATTTACAATTATGAATTTTTTTTTTTAAATATATGTTTCTAAATACTTTAATGAGAACAACCAATCTATGGAATATATTTTTAATATTAATAAAATGTATTAAATGTTAAAAGTTCATTATTAATATGTTTATTAGGCATTATTCTAGTTTAGCTACTATTCAGATTTTCTTTATTTATTTATTTTGAAACTTGCATTTAATAAATAAAGATGTTATACTTATCAGTAAATATTAATAAAATAAAATATAAATAATTTATATAGAAATGTAATATCTACAGGGGGATATCACCCCTGACCCCTTCTTGGATCCATACCTGTAACATAAATTGAATATAAAAAAAAAAAAAAATGTACATTATAGACAACTGTTATAAACAGGATATAAGGTATGTCATATAAAGTAGATTATGGTGTAATATCATAATGTTCTATGTAGGTACTATACAACTATTGTAGTTTTTATTTAATAATAAATTATATGCTATATGTAGAGTGGTTTAAGTATGTACTGTACTAGGTATATATTATTGTAAGGGTAATATGAAAGAGTTATTCTAAAACATGTTACATATAACATATTTGTAAAATAGAAGACAATATTAACTTATTTTGGAGAAAGTTATACAATACAGAAAATTATGAATTTATTTTAAACATATAGTTTTCGGTAATTTAATTACAAAATAATTTATTCTTTAAAATTATTAAACATTAGTCATTAGTTTAAAAATTTAATTTGTTTTATATATATTTTATCTTATATTTATATTTATCTATAAATAACTATTAATTACTCATACTTAAAATAGATATACTTTAAATTGTTCATACCTTTACATTATTAATACATAAATCTTATAATATTTGCAGTTGAATATTTATCTATATAACTTAAATTTATTGTAGTATTTTATATATATATTAAATTATTACTTAAATTTACTTTAATTATTTGTGTTTTAAAAATGATTATATTATGTCCATTTAATTGTTATTTACTATTAGTTATGAATTATGATATATTATTATAAATTACTCATTAAAAGTTATAAACTATAAATATATATATATATATATATTTATATAATATACAAATATACAATATTATATATCTTTATTAATTAATATCAATTAATACTTTATATTTTATACACAACTTTTATTTACATTTATAAAATTTGAATCATATACAGGTCTTATTGTATATTTAAATTTATATTTATATTTATGGCTAATATCATAAATATGATAAAAAAATTATATTGTGTTAATATTATTCTTTGTAAAACATAAACTTTCTACAATATTATGGATTTCAAACATGTTACAGTAAAATAATTGATTAGTAATATGATAATTATATATCCTTAAATTATTAAACATACCCATTTTATTTTATATTTTCACAAAAAAAGATTTATATCAGTTATGTTTTATACTGAACATTATAATATTATAATGCCAGTAAATGTTACTGATTTATAAAAAATTTAAACATTGCCAAAATTTAGTAAGAAATGTTCACATTTTCCAGATACCTATTGTATTACAATGCCCAAATTTTACACTATGTTATTATTTTACAATCTTACAATTTATTTAATTAAAACATCTTTTAATAATATATATATTTTTTTATTTTCCATAATACTCGTATACCATTGTATAATATCATGGTATATTATAATAAACATGGTTTTATAGATTTAATTAAATAATATTTGATGATTAATATTTATAACAGGATTTAAATTCCCTAAATGGATTATATATAGGATTATAAATCAAATTGAAGTATGACCTAATTTGTGTAAATAAAAGTATTATATAATAATAATAATAATAATAATAATAATAATAATCTCGGTCTATAAAATTATCCAGCAGGTACCTTCTAACTATATATAAATAAATTTAAGTAGACGTTAAGTATATTTAAATTTATTTTTTATTATTATAAAATAAGAAAAATAACTAGATACAAGATTTATTTCATATTAAATAATAGGTATACAATTTCTTTTAGAATTTTAAAATTATTTACATAACATAAATTTACATTAAATAATGTATAATTATAATTTTAGGTGAATTTTGTTGTTTGTCAATTAATTGCATTATGTATTGCACCACTAATGTATGTATTTTTGCCCCCAAAAAATCAACATTATATATTTTTTCGAGAAATATTTGGACTTGTCATTGGATTAACTATGGCCTACATCTGTTTTGGATAGTAATATAAATTATTTTTTTTATATGTTTTAAGAATTATATTGTATTAATTATAAAACACATAATATTAAAACAAAAAGCCTATAAAATATAAGTTGATTTATAAATATTCTATATTCATATATTATGTTTTATATTGTTAATATAGAATTTTATTAGTATTTGTTAATAATTAAGAAAGTAGAAGTATTGATATATGTATTAAATATAAAAAATAAAATATAAAGTATAAAAATTGCTTAGCCTTAAAAGTACAATTGAATAATTTAATCTATAATATTTTAGATTCTGAGCGAAGCGAAGAATGTATTGGTTTTACAATGATGTGTGTCTTTATTTTTTTTTTTATGTTTTTTTTTTTTTTTAAGTATGAAGACACTTTTACTACCCGAAATAATGTTCCGATTTTCACGAATGTTGTATGTTTTCGATTGCAAATTGGATGTAGTTTGTACTTTATTAAGGTCATTTTTCGAATTTCCCAAAATTGACCTCATGTCACACAGAAAAAGGACGAAAAAAGGACATTTTTCCTTCGACGAATTTGATTCATCGGATAAATTTGTTTATAATAGTATAGTAACCATAGTGATAATATAAATATTATTGTTACTAATAGCAACCAAAGTAATAATATTATTATTGTTACTAATAGCAACCAAAATAATATTATTGTAACTAATAGCAACCAACCATCTATATAAACAGAAATTTCCATCGTAAATCTTATAATATTTCTTTGAGCACCTCCCTGGGGTTGATCATATATTCATATCGCAGATCATAGATTATTGATCAAAGGCTAAGGTCTATAATGAGAATTAACGAATCATTCGGTTATATATACATAATATTGTTAGGTGATCTTTTCCAATTCTCTAGAATTAGCTAGAGGGCAAATTGAAGAAAAAGTTTATTTGTATTTTTCATGAAAACTGAAATTTCGACGAATTCGGTTTCAATATTTTACGATAACTTAGGCAATTTTGAAGTTAAAGACTTAAAATTTTTATTGGGTATTTACATAAGTTACCATATATTAATATGTGGTAAAATTTTGGTACCGTGTTATGTTCATTTTTCTACAAAATATTGGACTTTGAATATTTCGTAAAATTCTCCTTTTTACGTATATAATGTTTGATAAAATTGGCAATTTTTGGCATCAAGGTCTGATAATTTTACTGAAGTATTTTTTTTATTTACATAAAAATCCCTAGTCTCAATTTTTTTATAGCTGTTTAAATTTGATATTTTTAGTACATCGAAAATGTTATGAAAAAAAATGACGAAAAAACGGCATTATATGACGGAACTTCGCTCAGAATCGTTTTTTCGAATGAAATGGTTTGCCATTGCATTCAAATTATAATTAAAACTAAACACTATGATTGCACACCTGTATCCCTTCCCTTGCTTTTTTTAATTTATATTTCTTCGCTTGGTTATTCTCCTGATATTCATCTTCTTCTTAATTCATGTTCTCCTCTTGTCATTTCTGCAATTAATTCCTTCATTTTGAAATGTGGCTTCTTAATTTAAATTACGAGTATATTTGTCAGCCTATTAATATTATCATTAATTTATTGTTTTTGTTCTTTTTTTTTTATATTTGTTTCAGCCAAATGTTTCATCTGATTATTTTACCAACCATTTGCTATATAACAATAAATACATTAAATCCAAATATGATTCATAAGTAATTATAATTATTTCTTATATATATTGCTATACATACTATATATAAATACGTTTTATTTTAATTTAGAGTTGTTTTACTTATATGCTGTATTTATTTATCGTTGTTACATATTTATCGTCAAGTTTATGAATATGGATCTTATACTTTAGATATTACAGGTAATAAACATATTATAGTTTTAGTTTATTATTTCCCAACCTGTATGAAATTATCAAAAAATATTTTGTTTTTTATAAATAACTTGTTTTTTAGGTCCAATTATGGTGTTGGTTCAAAAATTATCAGCATTAACATGTGGTATACATGATGGACTCATGGCTGAAAGAAAACAGTTAACAGATATTCAAAAACGCTATATGATTAGGTTAAAAATATTTTATAATTTTTGCATTATTTAAATAAAAAATTCTCTTTTTTTTTTTTAGAAAAACACCAACACTTATGCATTTTATTAGCTACTTATTGACATTTCAAACCATTTTAGCTGGACCTAATGCATTTTTTGTGGATTATATGGCCTATTTAGATGGTACTAATTTTCCAACAAAATTACCTAAAGAGGTATAATTACATTGTAATGTGCACAATTATTGTTATTGTAAATTTATTAAAAAAAAAAATTCAGTTTTATTAAATTATAATTTATTTTTATTATAGTTATATATTACAAATTAATACAAATTAATTGTGATTAATAAACGTGAAAAACATTAGAAAAACAAAAATAGTGAATGTTGAAAACTAGGTTTGATGATGTTAATTAGTATGTGAATAAAAATATTAATAAAAAAACTAATATTAAAATTTAAAATATTTTGATTGCTTTATGTATTTACTTAAAATAGATAAGTAATATTTTGAAAATTTGGTTAGGATCGTTCTTTTATCAATGTTTTCAAATTATAATACAGCATTCTTCCACTATTCACTTTCACTATTCTATCCATAACCAGATTATAGTTTTTAGGGCTGTAACCCACTAAGAGTACTCACTAAGAGTATTGAATGACCTAAGTCATCTGTATCATTTAAAATAAGATAATTATATTTTCGACTATAATTAGCACATACCAATAATTTAATGTTTTATTGGTATTGGTTTTAGACAAATTAATTTACAAATAAAATGGAAAATAGTTTATTTAAATTAAATATACATTTAAGACAAATTTTTTTTCGAAATACTAGGGCTGTAAGCAATTGCTTTTTTTGTCAACTCATTAATCCACTCTGATTTTATCTACACCAGTGTATAGGTAGGTGAAATAATGGGACTAATAGGTCAATATATTTCTTTAAATATTTGATAAAAATAAACTATATTGCTATTTTTTATGTCATATACAACAAAAGTAGTTTTTAGTAATAAAGAAAATATTTTGTTCTAGGCGAAATCACCACCATCACCTTTAATACCGGTTTTAAAAAAATTATTGATCACTTTTATGTGTGCATTTGTTATTTTTTTTATTGTGCCAATGTATCCAGCTTCTACATTAGTTGGTCTGTAATTATATACAATATTATTTCTTTATTTAAAATGTATAAAAGAAACTACATTAATATTTGTAGTTTCTGTTTATATTAACCAATTATTTATACAATATTTTTTTAGATGAATCATTCTTATTTGAAACTCCAATATACTCAAAAATTTGGTTCATTATAGTAATAACATCTTTAACTCGATTTAAATATTATTTTGCTTGGACATTATCTGATGCAGTTTGCAATGCTTCTGGATTTGGATTTTCTGGCTATAATGCAAAGGGTGAACAAGAATGGAATTTACTTGATAATATTGACATTATAGGAGTTGAGGTATATTTGAAATGTATAGTCATAGTGTATATTTATATTAATTATAAGTTGTAAACCTTTTATTATTATTTATTTAATAAAATATTAATATTTCATATAGTTTGGTGTTAACTTCAGAGCTACCATCGATGCATGGAACAAAGGCACAAATCTATGGCTTCGTTATGTTATGTATGAAAGAGCATCGGCAAAATATAACACGGTAATGACATATACATTGTCTGCATTTTGGCATGGTTTTTACCCAGGTTATTACGTAACCTTCCTCACTGGAGCATTATTTACAAGTAGTGCAAGAATGGTAATTATTGTATAAATTAAATTAAATTAAATTAGATTACTTTATAATTAAATTCACATTGCTTTTGTATTTTATTACAGGTTCGAAGATGTTTATGGCATAGGTTCCAGAAACCAAAGCTTGTAAAATTAACTTATGATTTGATAACCTGTTTCATAACAAGGCTTTGTTTGTCATATATGACATTTTCATTTATTTTATTAGAGCTTAAGCCTGCATTAAGTGTCTTTTGGTAAGAATAAATATATGTATTAAATTTTTCAATTTGTATATTTTAATTTTATTTGAGATATAATATTATTAGTATATATATATATATATATATTATATTATTAATATAAAATATTTCAATATTAATATAGCTAAGAAATTATCCTAAACAATTAAAGTTTTAACAAAATTTTATTTGGTAAATTTTATTAAAAGTTGAACTAAACTTTAAAATTATTTTTGATAGATATGTTAAAACATAATATAATTTTTTCACGTCTGTATAATTTTTTTCAGGTACCTCAATTTTTATTTACACATATTAGCTTTATTGGGAATATATGTATTACCATTAATCGTTCCACCACTTAAGACAGTCAAGAAAAAAGTACAATAATTTTGTGTTAATGATTATAGGTAGTAACAATATATTTTACATACTTTATCAATAAAAAGACTGTATGAGTGGTAAATCAAAATAAGATATTCATAACATTAGTTTATAACCTAGCAATATAATATATTTATTTGTGTGTATGTAAAAATATTCAGTAATTAAACAAAGGACACATTTGGTATAATAAATGATATGTTATTCTTATTATCAATTAAATTTTTGCACTTTTGTAATATTTTTAAAAAATATATATAAATTATTTTATTTCAAATAAACAGTTCAGCTCAAGTCTCCAATTTTTTTTTTTTAAATTTTAATTAGTATGTACATTTTTATTCAGCGTATTTAAAATATTTTATATTTATTATATATATAACTATATAAAAAAATTAGTCAACTTCAATGAATTGTTGATGCAATATGCAAAGATGGCCATATACTAAAATAGCAATGTTTACATTTTTAAGTGATAACAATAGTTGATGAAAAGCAAAATGTCTTAAAAACATTTTTTATTGTTAATGATTATATTTTTCAAATTGTTATAATTTCATTTAACAGAGAATAGAATAGATAACTAGGTACTCTTTATTTCAAGAAATGTAGTGTATTTCATATAAAAAATAACTTTAATGTACATCCATTTCCATTTTATAAATTATAATATACTTAATATTTTTGATATTTAAATATTATTTATCCGTAATGAATTTATAAATATTAACTCAAAATAAATTGCAAATTATTTTTTAATACAATTAAATTGGTTTAAATATAACATATTTATAAATGTTAAATTAAAATAAATTATAATTTATTGAATAATTATACACAGCAATACTAATAAAATGACTTTATTGATTAAAAAGTTAGGTCAATAAATAAAACATTTTTATACTGTATATACTACAAATAAGTATATTAAGTAAAAAAAATTGTTATTCAAAATGAAGTTAAGTAATTGTGAATATTTTTATATTTTAATAAAAGCTCAAAAAAAAATATCATAAAATTGATACTTAATATTTTAATAAACATTTTTATAAGCAATTGGTATACAAAATTATAAAAAAAGAAAACAATTTATGAGAGAAAACAAAAAATTTAAAACTAGGAATGGTTATCACATAATTATATAAAACTAAACATTGCCACTTAGGCAAATGGCGGTTTCCATACCAGCATTATGTACAACTATGGTTAGTGGCGTATTTTGAACAAAATTTTAGGGGGGTCCAAAATTGTTCCCCTATATATTAATCAATAAATTATAAATTTACTAAATATTAAATAAGAATAACAAAATAAATATAAAAATAAGGATTACTACAGTGGTTCTTGGGGAGGGGGGGTCCAGTACCCTTGGACCCCGTAAATATGCCACTGACTGGTCTAGACTGACGGAATTATTTTAATCTGTGGTTTAACTACAGATCACGAATTAATAAATACAAATGTAATATAACTTTTACACCTTAACTCGTGCTATAAACCAGTGCTTCTCAACCTGGAGGCCACGGTCTCCTAGGGGGACGTTGCTTTATGACTGGTGGGCCTTGAAATATTTATTTAATTTAAAATATTTTCGATTATTTAGTTAGGTTAAATGTATGTGTTTAACTTCATATTTGGCAGGTATTTTTATAAAGTTAATGAATTCAATCTATCTTTTCAAGGTAAGAATAGGTACTAACATTTTAATACTTGCCTCAAAACTTCAAGTATTGAATCAAAAATTGTCTTAATTATTGGTTAAACCCATTTAAAAATGGAGATTCCTCAATGCTTAAGAGTTTACATGATTTTCTCACCGTTAATGAGCTTAATATATGTATTGATTTAATTATACATTAAATTTATAACATTCCTGAAAAATAATATTTCTTATTTTAGATTCTGAGCGGAGCAAAGAATGTATTGGTTTTACAATGATGTGTGTCTTTTTTATTTGTTTTCATGTCTGAAGACACTTACTACCCGAAATAATGCTCCGATTTTCTAGAATGTTTTATGTTTTCGATTGCAAATTGGATGTAGTTTGTACTTTATAAAGGTCATTTTTCGAATTTCTCAAAATTTACCCCATGTCACAGTGTCACACAAAAAAAGAACGAAAAAAGGACATTTTTTCTTCGACGAATTTGATTCATCAACTAAATCTTAATTTGTTTATAATAGTAACCATAATGATAATATAAATATTACTGTTACTAATAGCAACCAAAATAATAATATTGTTGAAACTAATAGCATCTATAAACACTAAACAGACATTTCCATCGTAAATCTTATAATATTTCTTTGAGCACCTCCCTGGGGTTGGCCATATCATAGATTGTTCCATGTCATAATATCTCCGTCAAAATATCTCTAGTCAAAATATCTCCAGTCAAAAATATCTCTTGTACCAGGCTTTTTTGTAAGGATTTTTTTCAACTGCATAAATTTTCTTAATATTACAATATTACAATAATGTACATTTTCGTTATTTCTACTGCACATTTTATATTTCCTACTGCACAATTAGTGTCCAACTGCACCTTAGAATAAAGCCTGTCTTGTACAGGTATATGAATTATTATGAGATGGGATTTTAATAGCCATATATTTTTAAACTATAATAATATATCCACATAATAAGTAGATATACAGTATATATACAGGTATAGATCAGAATTCTGAATAGTGATAATTAAATAGGTACATTTACAATGTTATATCGAATTAACGATAATTATATTCAAAAGTAGTGCCACAACATATATATATATATGTATTTTGATTTTTTGATTAGAGATGATTTTGAATAAAGTTATTTTAACATGAGATATTTTTGACTAGAGATATTATTGAATAAAGATATTTTGGTTGGAGATATTTTGACCGGTCACCATCATAGATCAAAGTTCAAAGATCAAAACTAAGGTCTATAATGAGAATTAACGAACCATTCGGTGATATATACCTACATAATATTGTATTATTGATAGGTGATTTTTTTCCAATTTTTTAGAATTAGCTAGAGGGCAAAATGAAAAAAAGGTATTTTACACGAAAACTGAAATTTCGAGGAATTCGGTTTCAATATTTTATGATAACTTAAGCAATAATTATGAAGTTAGGGACTTATAAATTTTATTGGGTATTCACATAAGTTATGAATATATGTGCTAAAATTTTTGAACCGTTACGTAAATTTTTCCACAAAATATAGGATGTTGTATATTTGTAATATTCTCGTCTTTAGGCATATAATGTTTGATAAAATTGGCAATTTTTGGCATCAAGGTCTGGAAATTTGACTGAAGTATATTTTTTATTCATAAAAAATTCCCTAGTCTCAATTTTTTTTATAGCTGTTTAAATTTGATATTTTTAGTAAATCGACAATGTTATGAAAAAAATGACGAATAAACGGCATTATATGACGGAACTTCGCTCAGAATTGTTTTTTCGAATGAAATGGTTTGCCATTGCAATATTGCATTCAAATTATAATTAAAATTAAAAACTGATTGCACACCTGTATCCCTTCCCTTGCTTTTTTCTTCTTTGTATTTTTAAAAACATTTAGAAATAAAAAGTCTATAATTTGATATCTTTAATTTAATTATTGTTTATAGATAAATCTTTTAAATTAACATTGCAATTTGCAACTTAAACTAACAAAGGACCTAAATCAGTGGTTCCTAACATTTAATTAATTACATTCCCCCTAATAAATATTTAAAAATCTTAACACACCCCCTTCCAATAAATAAGTTAGACCACCTTTTTTTAGTAATCCATACAAATACATTTTGCAAATAACATATTATATATTATACAACTAATGACTTATTATTAAAGTGATATAATTATTAACAATAAAATTCTCGTTATTTTTATTTATAAAAATATATATCCCTCGTTCAGTATCAAAATTCCCCCCCTCCACGGTTGGAAACCACTGATCTACATAGACCATTTTTTTCTGTTAATTTATTAATTTATGTCACTCAGTCTATTAAATGAAGACAATTTTTTCTATTAATTTTATAAATAGAGTAATATGCATTTTGTTTATACATTTAAAATGTAATTTTTATTTAAATATTACATGGCATTTTGGTTTACGTATCACTTTATTATTGATAATAGAAATTGAATTTGTTATAAACGTTATAAAATTTTAATATATAGATTTAGGTAAATTGAATTGTATATATCAATATATAAAATAAATAAAACAATAAATAACACATAAAATATATATAATTATTAAATTCATGATATCAAGAAAAGTAAAGTATACATCATGTTAATTAAAATTAAATAAAGAAAAACCAGATAAAAAATACCAATCATAGTTTAAAGAAAATAGTCATTCAATTAATATAATATATATGTTTTAAATACTATATTGTTGTATCTTGGGTACAATCATCTATAATCAAATTTTCATATAAAAATTGATGCTGGAATTTCAAAACTTCAAGACCAAAACTAGTATAATCAGGTAATAAATACCTTGCGAATAATTCTAAAGATTTTGGCATTTGTGGTAGATACGGAATTAATAACTCTGAAACAAGGATAAATGTTATTGCATCGGCAAAATAAAAAAAAAATAATAAATGAATTTTAAACAGTTATTAAAAAAATTGTAATACTTCTATAAATAGTTGAAAGTCAAAACTAAGTTTTAATTTGTTTTTAATTATAATACTTTTTTTTTTATGAAATAAATGAATATATAATTATTTGAAAAAATAAATGATTTACAATTAATATTTTAATAAATAACATATTAACTTACCTGTTAATGGAGGTTTATGTGAATGTACTGAACTTGGAACACTTGCGATTATTTTATTTTCTTCGGGATTTTTCAATTTAGAATCACAGTTAATTTTTCTTCCAAATATTAATCGCTCATAAGGCTGTTTTCCAGGTGGAGGAGAAAAATTACAAACATATTCTCCACAATTGGTTATCTAAATGTTACAAAAAATATATAATATTTAATTTTATTATTATATATCTTACAAATGATTAAGATATTAAAATTTAAAACAAATACTTTTATCCAGTACCAACAAGCAACATATTTTATTTTCCAGGTTGGAAATATTATACATTTTAATGTATCTATATGATTTTGAGAATTTGTACACCATACACAAACTAATCCATTTTTATTAAGGAACTCATTTATTGGTAATTGTGCTAAATCATTATTAATCATCATTTTATAACTACAAATATAAAAATATTTTTAAAAATAACATTATATATTTAAATATTTTAATACCAAATACCCACCCTTCATCCTGTTTAATTTTCTTTTTCCTTTTAATGTATTTATTTACCCATGGAGGATCCAATAAAATAAAATCATATTTTGTATCTCCAAGTATTTTCATATTCTTAATATCATCACAATAAAATTGACATCTTGGAGGAAATATATAACCATTAGCTTTGTACAATGTAGAATTTAAATTTTGTCCATATAACGTTTTTAGCATACTAGTATTTTTATAAAATTTTATAGCTGCATTTCTAGCACAAATATTATTATTCAAAGTGCTTATTGATTTGGAAAACATGTGGTGGTTTTTTAAATTTGTCATAAAAGTATTGATTTTTTCATAAAGTTCATCTTCCTAAAAATAATAATCTTATAGTGTTAAGTTAAAAGAGGGACATTTCGAGAACTAAATAAAATGGTATAAAAACAATTTTTATACACTGATAATTATAGCTTCATATTGTATAAAAATTAAAATATAAAAAAACCTCAATTTTTGGTAATTTTCTTTTACGATTAAGTTTTTTAACACCATCATTTTTTGAATGAATATGAAGTAATTGTTTATCTCTGATGAATGGATTATTTATATGAAATAAATGTTCATAAAAATGTATTGTATTTTCAGTTTTATTCACAAATGCATCATACAACTTCAAAATGAACAATTGATGTGATATAAAATAACCGTTTTTATCGCTGTAAATGATACTCATTTTTATTTAAATAGTATATAAATACTTTTTGCTAATTGTTATACACATTACACTATAATAAATTAAATATTAGTACACAAATTCAATATTGAAATTTAAAATATAATAGAATAAAATAAAAGGAAACTATAAAATTCAGTGGCTATTTAACGCGATACTTATCTCTAACCACGATTTAAGATATCTTAAATTCTTAAGACATCTTAGAAGGTATAAGCAACAAGCAACTGTGTGCACTGTGTGCAGTGATGAAAATTATTAACTAAAAAAGTAAAAATTACCAACTACCAACTACCAACTAGTAACCATAGTAAAAAATAACCTGACTATGCTAGTAAAGTAGTAACTACTAAAATACTAAGTAGTAAGTAGTAAGCACCGGACACCGTTGTAAGGCGGCAAGCGTAATATCATAGATTAATTACTTTAAATCACGTAGTAGCGCTAGTAGTAGGTTGAAACAGCTGACTTTTGGAGTAACTTTGTGGCCGTGTAATAATAGTCGGGCGTGCAATCATATCACAGAATATAACCATATTATCTTAAACCGTGGTATAAACTATAGAAACGATCTTTTTTTGAATAAACGTCGAGTGCACATTCTGGTTTCATATTATAATTTGTGATAGTGTGATACTACGATTTAGGAATTCCAGTTTTGGGCGTTTCAATTGGTCAACGACTCAAGGTTATTGTTTAATATGTAATTAGTAATTACTATTACATGTTTATGTTTTATTTATTAACTCTGAGTTCTTGTCTCAACTATTAAGTACATTTATATATTATATAGATTTATTAAATTAATGAGTATTTAATTTCAATTTTGTTTACTTTTTTTAATTTAATGTCATACTGATGAGTGAAGAGCAGAATCAGTTCTTCAAATACCAATGTTTTATACCTTACTACAAATAAAACAGGTGAAGCCGACTGGTGATGATGACTGGTCTTATAAATATTTTAGGTTTTATAAACGTTTGGAATAAATTTGTAAAAATTTGTTTTTAATACAGAATGTCAGTAGTTCTAGATGACAAGACCGAGTTTATGAGAAACCCTTTTTATGAACCACATGAACCCAGTGATTATCAAGCATTTTATGTGACATTAGGCGTGTGTACTATATTTGCTTTTGTACTTTTTGTTTTAAACATATTCTTTTGTTGTTTTTCCAAGCACAGACATTATTGGAGAAAAAGTGAAACAGGCAAGTAACATTTTTATTTATTTATTGTCAATCAACAATTTATTGTTATATTTGTAATATTTCTTTACATTATAGGTAATCGTTATATTCTACCAATTTGGATAAAAACTCCAGCCAAACAAGCACCATTAGATCTTAGAGAGCTAGAGATAAACTTTTCTAAACCGAAACCTGTATATGATTCTGGTGTTCCTCAAGAATTTGTCGAGCTTCACAAGAAAGAAAGTGATATTTAAAATTACAATGTTTTATTTCATTGTACCATCAATTCTTTTATTGGCCATGTTTGTATTATTTGTCATCATTCTTATAGTTAGATGGGGGGAACGATGTTGTTCAGTACACAGAGACCCTGTCAATTATAATAATTATGATACTGAATATTTAGAACAAGTATCATATGCTTGAATGTATTAAAGTTATTTATAGTTATTGAATATTTATATCAATATGAGGCAATTTCAAATAATTTATCTAATTAATGCAAAATTAAATTTGATCGAATATGAATTAATTGTTTACACGTTTACTTCTTTACTTCTTTATTATAAAAGTTATTTCGAAAGTACTACCTAATTTAATACACATAAATAAGAAATAAATAGGGTAACTTCTGTTTGATTAATAAAAATATGCTCTACTGCAAAATTAAAATTAATTAAATTTATTATATATTTATTAAAATGTATTGTGGCACTTTTAACTTTAATTTATATCATCTTTATAGATATAAGTTATTATACTAATTTTGATGTAGAATTTTAGATTTTTTTATTATTTATGGTATTTCAGATTTTATATTTTATATTTTAGTACATTACACATGTTCAGTATTACATTTTAAGTTTAATATTTTTATAAATAACCACCTTTAAAATTTTTAATGAATTTGTTTAGAATGTAATTATTAAAATGGTATATTATAGTTTGAATTTAATAATCCTCAAATGTTAACTCGAATTCACAAATTATATATATAATATATTAATTTTTTAAAATTACATTTAACTCTATTAAGATATTTATATTTTTAATTGATATTAACAAATCCGTCCATATTGTGATCAATTAAAATTATATTAAGTAGTTATAATTATATATTGAGAAATCAATAATTTATATGATTTGGTTGATTTTAACGTTTAATGTATGAATATATTTATTTATTACATTGAAGACTTCTTGTAAATTGATAATAAATGTTGAATATTATTTTTTATTTAAAATTTATATTGTACTATAAATCAATTATTAAAATGAAAACCTAATATATATTTATCTGTTCTGTTTCAAATGTATAAATATTTAATTTATATTATATGTACAAGATGATCAGAATAAAATGTTATGAACCTAAAGGCGGGTTTACATAGGTTTAGTACTCGGCCGAGTGACTAAAATAATTTACTAATTTTTTTAACTTGTTATAATGTGGATAAATTATTTAGTAATAATTCCAGTACTGAGTTAAGTAAACATTTTAGTCAAGTTTCTAGCAAGTAGTTCTATTTTTTGGTCGAGTTGAAATTGCTACTTGCACTCGTTTATCTACTAAAATAGTGTAGACGCCACTAGTGCTATTAAATTTAGTAAAATCATAAATAAAATATGTTATCAATGAGTTATTAATGAGTTTTCAATAACTGTTCGACTTATTATTTTTTTTAGTTCCTCTTCTACTAAATCTGATAGTTCTTGACAAATTATTGATATGCTGCAGCTTTTGGATATCAATTTCACTGTTTTTTTTTATCCATTGATATATGAATTATTGAATTAAAATAATAAATATAAATATGATTTAATATAATAAATAAAATATAAATACCTATACTTATATTATAATACGATAGTATTATTTTAATAAAGATATTGATTTTTAAACTTTAAATACAATAATTAGTAATACTACTACACATACTAGAATCAACACCAATGAATTTTACTATACTGTGTCTAGACAGTAGGCACAATTTAGTACTTACTTTAGTGACTTGGCCAAGTACTAAACACGTGTAACCCCCGGCTTAATGGAGATAATATTAATAGAATAATTTAATAATATTTATAACATGTAATTCTGATCTTCTTAAATATATTTGTAGTGTTTTTGAATCTCAACTGTCATCCCAATGAATTAAATTTACTAGTTTTAATTTTAGTTTTTATTTTACAAGTTATAACTTTATATTTTTAATTATATTTTATACAATTATAACACACAGTATGCATATTTTAATTTAATTATTGTATCAAATTTTTTAAGAAAAGTCAAAATATTGGAAGACACTTGATACGTTAAAATTTAAAGTTTCCCTTAAAAAAAAATTGTGGTGTAGTTATACAAAATAAAATCATAAAGTATTTTAGATATATTAAAAATGTATAGGATATAATTAATTATATATATATTATACAATTTATACAATATTTTTTACAAAATAAAGTTTAATTTTCTGTGCTATTTGATTTTTTCAGCAAAAATTTCCTTTTGTTATTGTCAAAGTAAGTCGAATAATAAAAAATATTTTAATATTGTTATTTACAATTACATGTTACATATATAAGGAAATTTTAATATTAATTTCATGGGAAGGGGTTCAAGATTATGTTAGGGAATGATTTATGTCACTTCTGTGTTAAAAAGCTGCACATGCCACTAAAATAGGCATTCAGTACCTAAATACCTAATATTAATACATCATTTAAAATAATAGTTAACTTCAATGTCACATTAACAATTAAAATATTACCATTGATTATATTTGTTACGGACAATGTTAACCGGTGGAATTGAATTGGCTTTCAAAAGCAGGTAGTTGATATTTTTAAAATAATTAATAATATTGTATTATTGTTATAATAAAAAAAATTACAAGGATATTTTCAAAGGTCTCACAAAGCAATGTTTTAGGTAACAAAAACCACTGCCTGTGTGCACTGTAACAGGTTTATGGAATTATGGGGTAGGTATTATCAATGGTACATGTATTAGATAGGTATACCATAGATGCGTGGGGCGTCCTCACGAAAAGTGCCGCGAAGCGTCGTTTGAAGAAGTCAGCGAAGCCGGTAGGCGTAGCGAGATATTCCTTTTACCTACCTACTTGAAAAATATAAACTACTTTGGTCTTATTATAATGGTATTTATTTTTTTTTTAATATAATTCACATTGCTCGGAATTCCACACTTCACGTAACATACGAGTATATAATGATAAATATCGTGAATCTACGAATAGAAATTAGAATTTGGACGATTCGGAAAAAATATTTTATTAACAACTAAAATTATTGATCACTATATTTGTAAATATATCTATATATTTACAATATCAACCACATTATCCATATTAAAAATTTAACAAAATAATTTATGAAATAAATAATTTTATTATTAGATTATGAGTGAAACGAACAAATCTATTAGTTTTACATTGATGTGTATCTTTTTTTTTTTTTTGTTTGTTTTTATGTAGACACTTTTATTATCCGAAATAATACTCTGATTTTCACAAACAGCATGTTTCCGGTTGGAATGTGGATGTAGTTGCTACTTTATTTAGGTCATTTTTGGAATTTCTCAAAATTGACCCTATGCAATAGAAAAAACGATGAAAAACGGCATTTTTCACATAAACTGAAATTTCAACGAATTCGATTTGAATATTTCACGATAACTCGAGCAATTTTGAACGTAGTCTTGAAAATTTTATTAGGTGTTCACATAGGTATAGGTAGGTACTATATATATATATATATACCTTATACCTATATATGATAAAATTTTAGAACCGTTACGTCAATTTTTCTACAAAACTGAGAACATTAAATATTTTCTAAAATTATTGTTTTTATTTGTACCTATAATGTTTGATAAAATTGGCAATTTTGTTTTAAGGACTGCTAATTTTACCGAAGATACTCACATATTACTTAACGTCTTAACATGGTAAAAAAGTATAAAAACCCCAAGTCTTAATTATTTTTTATAGCTGTTAAAAGTTTATATTTTAGTGTAATCGAAAATTTTAAGAATCCACAAAGTTATTCTTATTATTACTCCATACTTTTAAAATAAAGACAAAACATTTTATTGAAGTTCCTTACATATTATAAATATTAGAAAAATCTCAAGTATAAATTGTTTTTTATAGGTAGTTGTTTAAAGTTAAAATTTAAGTAAAATCAATATGTAAAGGATTATATGGAATCTTCTTACGATTTTTTTTTTATAACTGTTTTAAGTACCTATATAAAAAGCAAGGGTAGAGATATATTTTAGAGATACAGAAGTAAAGAGTATAGTGTTGAATTTTGATTAACATTTGAATGCAATGATAAATGATTACATTCGAAGAACGATTCTAACTTCTAAGTGAAGTACTGTCAGATTTGCAGGGTATTTAGTTTAGGTGATTCATTTAGAGGTTTTATGGTAGGTACCTAATTATTTATATTGAACATAGAAATAGGAACTAATAAATGTAAAAATTTTAACAATACATACCTATAGGCTATATTATCTGATGAACTTCGCTCAAAATCGTTTTCACGAATGTAATAATTTATCATTGCATTCTAATGTTAATCAAAACTCAACACTATCCACTTTACACCTGTATCTCTTCCACACCAGTATTCATTTCCTTGCTTTTTTATTGTTTGTAGTTTGTTTATATGATATCAAAGAGAAATGTTAATAATGAACAACACTCTTATTTCTTATCAATATACCTACGTGCTACGTACCTAGTCGCTTTTGAATTAAAGACAATAAAATAATACAACCTATAGGTATTTTTTTTTTTTTTTTTTTACTTTTTTTAATTTAAAATTTTTATTTTTAAATTGGTATTGCTATCAAAATGGGAATTTGAATTATATTTTTAATAAAATATTTTTTAAATGATTGAATGTATGATAAATACATGTTATAATAAATGTTAATGATAAATTAACATAAATTCACTGCATAGATTACATTTGGAATTCAGATTTTTATGTACCTAGACCTAGGTAGTATTCCTCCCACGTTTTTTGTTAAGTAATTTTGAACCTGTAATGCAGTTATTAAATTTTTAGATTGACCACCCCTATTAAATTTTTCTCAATACAATTATAATTATAATAATAAAAAAAAACGTGTTTGTTTCTTCAAAAATGTTTTATTGGTTTTATAAAATCATGCGCTGCACTAAAATTAGAAGATAGAAGTTAAGAGTACATATTTCTTATATCCTATTCTAAATAAACCAAGCCTATAAAAACAACTTATAACCTAAATCATACATTCAGATAATTAATAATAATAAAAATAATAAAAATAATAATTATTTAAATACAGTAATAAAACCGCTTTAGAATGTTTTATACGAACCTTTGGAATGAAACATGTTTTTTTCAAATTTCGTCTCGATTAATTATCTCGATAATTATAAAAAAAAATCACAATAGAAAAAATTTTAAAAAGACCACCGACTATATACTTATTTGTATAATTTTAATAAGTCCAACTGCTAAATAATAATTTAGTATTTCATAATAAATAATTGATTTGATTTGATTTATTTTACGTGATTGTATAGTTTACAATTTTCTAAAAAATTAAACTTACGATAAACAATAAATATTTTTTTGTTCGTCGTCATAATTATAATTATATAATATAGTATATTATTGATTTATAATTAACTTATAATTATTATTATTATTATTTATTGTAATTTATAATATATATGTAATGTATATAGTATTATTGTATAATGTATATGCGACCGAAGCGAAACAAAGTCACGGATAACGGAGGAGACGTATTGAAATGAACGTAATTACGCACACGAAATATAGTTTTATTATATTATTATTATATTATAGAGGGAAAGAGAGGAAAATTGATCGACGGGACAGCGAGAAGGGTTATGATTTTGGATGCTGTGATTTTGTTTGTCGTTTATTTTCATATTTTTACGCGTGTTTTGTGACATGTGCCATACGAATTACTGTCTGTTGCGGGTTTGCTTGTTACCTATAACATAAGAAAATTGCATTAAAATGGAAAACATATTTTCATAATAATATTATTTAATCTTTCTATGCATGCATGAAACTTCCACCGGAGTGTATACAGTATACGACAGGGGTGGACAAACTTCGTTGGTAGACGATTCCAAATTCGATCTTCTATTATATTGTTTGTTAGAATTTATTTCTATATAGTAATACGTAATATTACACTTATTGGATAAGTCACAATTTTCGATAAAATAACTAATTATATTAATACTTAAAAACATATATTTTTAGACGATCGTTTACAAAAAAAGTTTGATCACCCCTGAAAAAATTGTAACATGTTACACATCAAAGCACACATGGGTAAGCGTATAACAGATACTTTAAAAGTGGCCGGTACCAAAATTGTTTGGCATTTTGGTAACATCTATTTATAATATAACCGTACATTTATAATTATTGTACGTTATGGACATTATAACATATTAACATCTCTAGTAATGTTCATGATTATAATATTATTATTATATTATTTATAATGCTGCAATTGTAATAATTGTAACATAGAAATTATTGTGCTATGCTCAGTTCGTCTTTACCCTATGGGCACGGGGTGAGCACTGGCTCACAACCAGATGGGGGCCCCGAATAATTAAAATTGAAATTTTAAATTTTTTATGCTGTTACGTATTGATAAGTGTCGTTTTATACGACTGTCTAGAAACAATACTTATTTTATATTCAAGAAAAAAAATTTATTAAATTGCAATGTTAAATGTAAAATAAATAATGCTTAGTTATGTACTTATGTGCCACTATAGTCGTATCTTTATTCCTTATCGCATTACCGAAACCGGTAATTTAAAATTTACCATAATTTACCATTTACCATTTAGTAACTAATAAAGTAATATAAAATAGGCATTTTATATTTTTATTTAACTTTTTTTTGGCCTACTAAAAGGACCCCTAAGGAACGTGTGCACATGGGCCTCTGCAAAGCCTAAGACGGCCCTGGCTGTGCTTGATGTACGTAGTACGTTATCCTTATCACACTTATGCCGAATTGCCGAGAAGAAAACATTGATATTATACGTTCGAGAGTCGTGTTACTGCTAAAAATAAGCGGCACGCGTCGTGTTCCATCGCATGCCGCGTGCGGTAAACGCGTTTCACGGTTAAATGATTACGCGCGTGTGCTTTTCGTATTAACATGCCCGTGCATACCTACCGCGTGAGCATTGCATTTCTAAGTATAGGCATAAACTTTTGTTGTGACATTTTTCGGCTTTCGTTCAATGACCCGTTGTCACGCGGTAAGTATACCTATGATAATAAAATAAGACACATAGGTCCTGAAATTATAATATAGTTATTCGGTATTCTTAAATATGCATTATAATATTAGAGCTTCCGGAGGAAGTAATGCGAAAAAATTCTCCCCGGGTCATTGAATTTAGACTTTAAAAAAATATATATATATATATATATATATTAGATAGAGAAATAATGATATTATTTATTATACATGACCACACGCAGTTTGCCTATATAAGTGAAAATTTTCGTCAAGGTTAACGTTTCGAATTTATTCAATATTTTTTTAGAAACTTTTTTAATTATAATTAAATAATAATGATAATGATAATGATATTTTTGTTACTATAGCTATACGTTTGATTTTCTATATCCTACTATAATATAATATTATCCTGGAGAAATTGAGAGTTTAATAGTCATACTCATGTTGGGTACGAGTATAATACATCATTCGTTAAAGGGATTCGAAGCGTCAATTTTCTTTCTCTGTCTAACACACATAGAAGACGTTTTCTACTTCGATCGATTTAGTTATGCGATAAGGGATCTGAAAACGGATTTGAATTCATTAGAAAGTCTACTTTAGATCGACTTTCCCACTTTTTTCATTTTTTTGTCCTAAATTCTCAAAAATTGAATATTTATAAATTTGTATATAAAATTTGTTTCAACAACAGTGAGAAGAAAATTTCAAAAAGTCGATAAAAAGTAGACTTTCTAACGAATTCTCAAATCCGTTTTCAGATCCCTTATCGCATAACTAGATCGATCGTAATGTTATTGGAAGTAAAAAAAGAAAACGTCTAAATCCCTATTTTTATGTGTGTTAGACAGAGAAAGAAAACCACGGACGGTTTCGCCCTTAACACAAAATTGAAATTTCACGAACTATACGTGCGAATAAAACCGGAGCATATTTCTAACTCATTTTAACCGTTGAATTATATTATCCGACAAGGCGACAAGCACCCCATTTTAAATCGCACAAAAAATACGTATACATATTATTTAGGTACGACGGTCCTCGTATAGCTTCTATAATCGGATGTATTTTATTTTTAAATATATTGTGTATAAAGTCGAAATGCAAAAAAGTTTGTTGGACCAAAATCAAGAGGGAAATTGTGTTATAAGTTATAACTATCATGATACTCATTCTCAGTTTCCAAAGGAAAATATTTATTTTTTAAAAATCAATTGAAATGTAATTTTGAACATTTGAAATTATTGGAATATAATAATTAATTTTTATATTACGATTTATTGTAAAAGTAATTTAATTGATTAGGTATATGTATATACAAATATGTATCTCTATACGGAAAATCGAATTCGTAAATATTGTAATCGTACCGTGCGCCGTGCGGTACCAGATTGGTATATTAATCGTACATTTGGTAAATTGTATTATATTTATAATATAAATAATAATATAATAATATATTATGTTCTCGTATCAACTAAAACAATAACACAATGTAATATTGTATCAATTCAATCATCGTTTTAAAATTTTAAATATTATTAATCAATAATTATAGTTCTAGTTAAATTTTGGATTTTGGCGTAGGTAGGTATGTATAATATTTATAATTTAGGTACTTTATACCTATATAGTACAATATATAACATTATATGTATATAACATCATATATGACGCGCGTGTATGCGTGTGACACTATGACGTGTTCATTATATGCCAAAGTTCAATAAAATCTCTCCTTTGAAGATATCTAAATACGTCAATAGATTGTAGCGGAAAATATGAATATCACATTATAATGCAGTAATATTTTACGGTTATACCGAGAATTAACGAACATCCGCAGCAATTTCTGCAATTTCCTGCACCAGATACATACCACATATTATATGTTATATATACCCGGAATGCCATGTTAAATTCGATTAAATCATCAATTAGTTTAGAGAAATGCATTTATAATCGAAACAATGTGCTCAATAAACACGTGCCACAACCCACAACTACATCATGCGCTAATGTGCGATAAGATTTAGCAATTCCAATGTGTATTCAATTCAATGTATACTGTATACACATTTATAGGTCATGAACTTTGTATAAATACGTAGGTATATACTTATTGTATTTTTGTATTTATTAATTAATATGTTATCGAATATAGATAAATTTTATCATATATTAATTTACGCGTTTTACTTTTTTAGGTACCTGCTACCTAACTAGATAAATAATATCATAATATATAATATATAATATATGTACATTAAATAGTAAGATGCATAATAAGAATTTAATAAATTAAATTGGTCTTTGAATTCGTTCGAGTTTAACTTATCTTATTTTATAATTATTTATTATATATATATGATATATCAATTTTATGATCAAAAAATAAAAATTTGGTTATAGGACAAATGTGCAGATTTCTTTATAATATATATACAAGATTTTGTGTCATAATTTTATTAATATAATTTTTGTGTAGGTACCATATACCTTATACATGGTACCAACTATTAAGGCATAACGTAGTAGTGTAGTACGTATATTACTTATGAAAAACATAAAAACCAAATAGTGTAGTTCTAAACTATAGGTATAATTTCTGAACACTATGTGTGTATAATAATTAATAATAGTACTAACTAATGTAATATTATCCAATATATCCATAGTCATATTTATTTCGTCGCATCAAAAATAATATTTTGTGGTCCTAAAGCCTAAACTTCTTAATGTATGCGTGCACTATTATATGCAAAAATCGTTTGTGTTTCGCAGTATTCTTTTCCTTTAAAAATCCGTTAGTTCTGAAATGATGTGACGAATCAAGAATGACTGCATATCATATTATTATTATTATTATTATTATTATTATTATTATTATTATTATATTGTATTAGAGTTAGTTTGGTTAAATATGCGAAAATATAGCGCAGATTATTAATTATATTTCGTAACAACCAAAAAGCGTTTCCAAAACGTGCCACCGCGTGCGATTTAAATTATTAATAAATATTATACATTGTTCAATGTTCATAAATTATGTTATAGTAATTTTATTAATAATTTTGTCATATTAAAGTTTTCAACGGTGACTAAGTAACTTACGAGGATTTGTTTCGCATACAATTTAAATATTTATGTATGTTTAAGTCATTGAAACAACCCCACGAGAAATATATTACAATACGTAACAACGCGTATAATTCCGTCATACGAATATACGATTAAATTCACATACTTTTTTTAGGACTTTTGTGCAGAATGTAATCAATGTTGTTTACCAATGACGTTATGTGTGACAAAGTTGCTATCCAAATATTATATTTTAAATTATAATAGAATTAACGAATATGTGAGATAAACTTTTTTATTTTTCACGGGCAAACAGGATGCAAATGTTTTTACTCTGCAGCACGTATTTACGTATAAATTATAACACTGTTATTTTCATATACAAACGTGTATTATTATAAATCATATACACGTTTCATTAATAAAACTTAAATTAATCAAATAGTTACCATGGTATTATTGCAGAATGTAACTATATAATATGTAGGTGTATAGATAACTGTGATCGATAGATACTTATACGTTATGCGTATGAAGGGGTATTTTGTCCGCCATATACTATCATGTGAGATATCTTTACGTGGCAAATATTAAAATTTAAAATTATAGTTATACTTAGAGTCCATTATTTTATTAATTTATATGAAAATATATCACAATTCGTATTATTAAAAAAAAATTTTTTTTATTCTTTGTTTACTTTTTTAATTTTACGGCGCTATAAAAAATAACCATTGAATACCAAATAAAGCTCGGAAAAAATTATAATACAACCCGTCTCGAACAATGTACAATAATTTATTTTTTATTAGTAATAATAATGATTTATTACCTTTGTTACCCCGTCCCTTGCCCTTGCACTTTTTCGTTATTTGCCTGGTCTTTTCACAGTTTGAGTTTTCAGTGGACGGATCTTTAATCGTGTCTGTCCTGATCATTTCATTGTGTGTGTTACATTGACTCCACGTACCCTTCACATACCGGCATGCTAAAACAACACATGGCCCAAAAACGTACAAACAAATGCATGCAATTAAATTTTATTAAAGAAAGCATAATATTATATTATAATATGTAGAATATACATAAAGTAACATTATTATTACTTCTGTTATATCTGGGGAAAATATGCCATAGAACAGGTTAAAAAAAGCCCACCAAATAAAAAATGACCAACTGGTAAAATAAATATATTATATTACATATAATATATTATATACAATATACATTATTTACACGTTTTTAGTTTATGATGATTTTTTGTTGCGTTAAGATGATATATAATCAGTACATTAATAAAATAAAAAAATTACGTTAGCTGTAATATTTCGCGTAAATAAACATTAGTTTATTAAAGCGTTAAATGTTAAAACGTAAACCGTGTATATACTGCCCTTGTACCCGAGTAATTTGTCAACACGACGGTAAGGCGGTTAGTAAACTGCAGGAATAGATTTATTATTTGTGTTACTCTTATAGGTACTTCCGATCGGTCATTTTTAATGTGTCATTAATTCATTATAATAAGATTAAATGTTCTTTTTCGCATGATATGTTTTATTTTTTGTCTCCTTCAATAATATTTAATAAATTAAAAAAGCGCGGAATAAACGCATGCTTGATAATGGTTATAATTTATAATAAATTTTAAGTACCTTTCTTGCACTTCTTTTCAACTTTCTTGGTTTTTTCGCAGCTATCATCACCTTTCTTCAAGGTGAAAGTACGTGTTTTTACGTCAGTTTTCTTATCACATGGAGACCACTGTGATTTCTCGTAATGACAGTTTGTTTCTGTGAAAATATTATAACACAATTACAGATTTAGTTCATAATTTATCATGTAGGTACATTATTCATGGTATTAAAATAAATATTTGATGGCACTAAGCAATTTTCTTAATGTACACACACACAGACACAGAGTAATAATATAATTTCTTGTTACGAAAATAATGGAATGATATAATTGCAAATTTAATATCATTTAAAATTATAATAAAAAATGTAACATGAATAATTCTGATCAATCTACAAATGGGTATATTATAATCCTTTTCTCCCATTTCAGAAAAAATTAAATAAGCAAATACTAACAAAACTCACTTTTAGGTACATTATTACTTGAAAGGTACTTGCCTTTACCGCCGTTGGAAGCTCTGACTAAGCGGTTTAAGGGTTGATCATCTTTTCCAGTTTCGTTTGAGCTGACCAATGAAATGGCCACTAGCAGCAAGCTAACCATTATGATACTAAACCACTTCATCTGAAAAACAAAATATAAGAAATTAATTCAAAACACATTATCATATTATGTATAAATTTAAATTCGAAAGAACAGTATATAATAAAATAACAATTAAATTTAAAAATATATAATTCTAACCTAACCTAACTTATATTTATTTATTATTTAAAAACTGTTCGTGTTTATAATTTAAAAACAGATATAGAATAATAAGACTAAATAAAAAAAGAAGTGCTGATAATAATAATAATATATATACATATATAGCTAAAAATTTAACAGTTTGTTTTAAATTAAAGTTTTGATTATTGTAAAATACCTAACTATAATAAATCATTATTGTTTGAATATAAATTTAATTATTTATTTTAATGTGCATAATTTTACAAGTATAGTAAATTAATTTAATATATATAGTTAGACTTAGAATGTTGAATATTAACTTATTAGGTTAATTAAACGTAGAAAATTTAAATGTTTATAAAACTTTAATTAAGTGTTTGATATAAAATTGTAGGTATATAAAATATTAAATATGTACTTATTGTAAACATTTCGTTAAAACAAATTATTGTTTTGATTGGCCTTTACTAATAATGGGATTGAAAAGTACCAGAGAATCCATTAATTTTTTGAACGTGACTGAAGTATTGAAAACGGTAAAAACCCTTCTAATCGTTAAAAACAGTCACGTTTCAGTCGTTTCACTATACGTCTAATTTCTCACGTTCATCATGTTTATAACCATAACCCTATAACTTATGTGAATATACGATAATTTGATTTAAGATATTATAAATTATATTAAAAATTATTTTTTATCAGAATAAATTAAATTGCAGATTGATAAAAATAAGATAAAAATCAATATACGTTAATTTATTTTCTTAATTTCTATATATAATATACGTTATAGTTATATTCCATGTAAAATTAGTTATTAATATTATTATTACATTATATTAATAGACAATGGTACGAGTACATACCTACCTACTTATTAGGTATTATTAAAAATGTTAATATTCTAAATTTCTATAGTATCTAGAGTAAAAAACTAAAAATGCATATGAAAATTTTGTATATGTAAACACTTATTCGACCCGAAATAATGCTCCGGTTTTCACGAATAGCATATTTTTCTGAGTGGAAAGCGTAGATTTGAATTTCTCAAAATTGACCCTATGCGATGAGAAAAACGACCAAAAAATGATCAGAATTTTTCACGAAACTAAAATTTTGACGAATTCTATTTGAATTATTCACAATAACTCAGACAATTTTGAATTTAGAGACTTGAAAATTTTATTGAGTGTTCACATAGGAACTATATATATATGTGATAAAATTTTCGAACCGTTACATTTATTTTTCTACAAAATATAGAACTATGAATATTTCCTTAAGTTATTGTTTTAATAATAGATTAAATAAATGCCTTTTGATTTGATATTTGAATATAATATAGTTTAACTATTAATTGTAAAGAAGATCTAAGAATATGAATTTAATATTATGAATTTGGTTAAGAAAGAAAATCAAAAACATAATATTTGCTATTTCGACTAAAAGTGTAAAATTTAATTGAGAATATTATATTATAATAATATTAAACTAAAATTATTGTATAAAATTAATTGTATAATTATTAAATAAATATATAAATTATTTTGTTTTAAATTTCAAATCAACGATTGGTTGATGAAATAATTATCATTATTTAATAACGTAATGTGAAATATTAAAATTTGATACTATAATCTAATTAAAGGTATAGTTAATGAAACTAGTTATATGTACATTGATATTAAATAGTATTTATATAAATGAAATTCGAAACGCTAACTTATATTATAAGTATTTTAACGATAATAGTTAATACTCATATAGTTTTAGTTAATAATTTATACTAATATATAGTAGGTACCTACCTATATATTGAAATATTTACATTATTAATGTAGTTATTATTTCATTGCAAAAAATTTTTCTATTAATATGAGTACTTATCAGTTTTACAAGAATTTATAGACAAAAGAAATACAAATTATTTATTTAAACTATGTATCAATTGATTTAAAAGAATTTACGTAAACATTTTTATGTGCCATAATACATATTACAATAATATGATATTTTATATTATTATAGATAGATAAAAAAAATTTAGCCATAAATATAATATCAATTTATTTTATATGTGAAATATAAGTTGATACAGAATTACAGACAAATTAATTTAATATTATATTCATAATATTAAATTACTATATAAAAAAAATAATCTATTTCCAGTATCTATTATATAAAACTTCTTGGTTTGCACAATATGAATTATCTTAATAAAATATATTGCAATTTATCTTTCATTCCTAATTATTTTTTTTTATATACATTAAATTAAGAAATTTAAAAATAATTTAAATATCAATTTTAAATTATATAGGTTGGAAAATCTGGTTTTATTTTAATGAATAATAATATAGGATTATACGAGTAAAAATTATTCTTAACAAAACGAACATCGATTATACATTACAGATTACATTCTAAAACGGTATTTGTTATTATTATTATTATTATTATTATTATTATTTATTAAGTAGGTACCTTCAATATTTAAAAATATAGTAATAATGACTTACATATCTGTAAATCATTATATCAGAATTAAACTTATACTAGAGCATATATATTTTTTTTTAAATTATTATCACTTACACTAATATAAAAACCTTTTGAAAGATCGGGTAAGAATAACTACGAAAACGCCATCAAAAGATAAATATTGTGTTAATCTTTACTAGAGAGCATCCGGTGGACCTGGATGCTCGCCAAGTTTTCAGCTTACTTGAACTGTGGATTTGTGAATGTATGGAATATAAATATGTATATAAGAGGTATTATAGAGAATTATGAAACTTAACGGTTTTATTTTTTGTCCTCTGCCTATTAAAATGATATTTTTTTAATTTTAAAATATTCATGTAAACCATAATATTATAATCACACTCATAATATATATAGTGTATGGGTAGATTATGATCAATGTTAAACTATAAATTAATAATGGCAATATAAATTAAAGTTAGAATTAAAATAAATATTATCATTTAATAGTCGTGGAAAAAATATAAGTTCCATATTTGTCGAATATCCTGTACATATAGTATATATAATAAGAGTCATTTATTTTACCAGTGGCCTTTGTTGGCTTTTGGGGCATTAATGACCATTAAGGACAAAAAGGATGAAATATTTATGACAGCATTAATTTATATACCTCTTTCAGTTCTTCCAGAGACAACTGAAGAAATATCGTAGTCAATTATTTATGCGAGTTAAAAAGAGACAAATCGTATTTCCATTATTCAAGAGAACCTAGTGTATTTGGCGTTTATAACTGATTACTGTTTATAATCGTTCTGTTCGTAAATAAATAAGTACTACCATAATTATACAATTGAAATCGTATTGGTATATATATTTATATAATTTACTATATAGTTGTTAGTTATATATTTAAGAATTAGTAATTATTAGTAACACAATAAAACTTATATAAGTGATAAAATACAGTAATTCATGACAGTAGCGCAACCAGAAATATTATATGGAGGGGAGTCCATAAAATTATAAAATATAATTCATTGTATTTTACAAAAGAATTGTATAAATTATATTATTAATATTATTAATATTTAAGTATAACTTCAGTACTTTTCGTGTTTTGACAAAATTCGTGATTTATAAAACATATAGTTATTGAATTAATGGAATAAATACGATTAATGGGGGGAAGTTTAGACCCGGAGATCCCTCTGGTTGCGCCACTGATTCATGATCACTTGATTTAATGTATAAAATTTTATCACATATATATTGTACCTATGTGAACACCCAATAAAATTTTCAAGTCTTTAAGTTCAAAATTGGTTGAACTATTTATATTGTAATCGAAATATTGTATAATATTAAATTCGTCGAAATTTCAGTTTTCGTAAAAAATGCCGTTTTTCCATCATTTTTTGGTTGTGTTTCCTGTCACCTAAGGTCAATTTTGAGAAATTCGATTAATAACCTAAATAAAGTACTAACTATACATCCATTATTCAACCGGAAACATATGCCATTCATAAAATCGGAGCATTATTTTTGGTCAAAAAAATGGTATATTATATCGCTTTGTTCAAAATCCAAAATATATTATATTAATATATTGTTATTATTGTTTATAATATTAAATTATTATAATTGGTATAATATTTAGATATCTGATTTAATTGTTAGCTAAAAAACATTAGGTAACAACATATAAACTAATACTAAATTTAAAATGATATTTAATGTTATTATTATTCATATTATAAGGCTTCCCCATATATATTTTAAATTGTTTCGTTTACAAAAAACGACCTTCAATGTGATATTATTATACAAATACAATAAAATATAAAAGTATATATTTGGATCTGAGTGTTGAGTCTATAACATGAATATATTTTAATATAATATTTTATACTCATCATAACACATATTATGTTACACTGCAATATTTCACTTGAAGCTATATTTTAATAATCATATTGATCAACAACAACAATTATTATTAATTTTAAATTTTAATATAATTTCTGCATCACTATTATAAAATATGTGAAAGAATTATTATAATATATTCGAGTTTAATTGTCTCCTTTTTTAAAATTATTGTTGTATACTGTTGTTGTACTTATTTGTAAAGAAAAAATAATAAACAATAATACTATTTGAATAATCCAGTGGAATCATAGGGATAGGATACCATACATCATACATGAATAATGTAACATAGAATACAAAACGCACAGTTATATAAAAGCTATTCTACCATGAAAGATGGAACTGCCAATCCATGAGTTTTGAAAAGTATTTGGAGTATTGTAGTGTTATTTAAATTATTATTTGATTCAATAAAATAATAGATGATACCTGTAATAACGAGGAATAAAAGTGCTATTGTAGTATTATGGAATACGAAATTACAAAATGGTTATTAACGAATCTATTAAATTTAATTTAATTTTATATAAGGCAAATACTGTACTAACCTATACTATGCACTATAGAATTATGTGTTAAATGTTAAATGAAATACGGTCATGTGAATATGAAGTAAGTCTATAGTCAAACGACACACAATAAAAAAAAATATTAAATGTGTATTTATAATAAATATTATTTATTAAAATTGTGATTAACGTGGTTAGGACATTTAGGTCGACTTCAATAATAATTTTCTCACGGCGGATATTTTGTCACGCTATAACTCATATAAATAAAGTGACAACCACAATATGTTATATGTGTCATTTGATAGTACGACTTAGTCGTATATTGCTTGTGTATCATAATTTCATGCTCATAGTCTCATAATTTATTATAAATTATAATATGCAGAAGTTTGTTTATATTATATGTTTATTTCTAATAATTTAAATAATTCACATCCCAAGGGATGATTGAGTATTACAGTTATGAATACGGTTCTTGAAATTAATTGTTATGAACTCCTATTCCCCAAATGTATAATATTGAGATTTAAAGATTCAAGACTTCCATTGTTATTGATCTAAAACTAAATATATTATATATATTTATATTATGTATGAACGCAATCGCTTTTTTTCTATACATTAATGATCTGTAAAATAAATTATTCATCTCTTGCGCTTATTAGTTATTATTATAAATACGTATATCATGACTCATTCAATATAGATAATAAATAACAATATTTATTTTTTTATATGTAAATATAATATATATTTAGATCATTCTAGTTTATTTTTTCATCTCAAACATAAAAAGTTTCTAATTGAATCTCAACACTACAGTAATGCTTATGTATATCCATTTAAAATATATAACAATAAATCTATAAATATCATCATTTTTTATTGTGATCAAAATTTTATGCTACAAAAATTATTCTATGTATGTAAATACACGAAATTGGTTTAATTATGAAAAAATTACAATCTTATAATTTAAAAGCTAAAATTATTTGAAAGTTTAATATTTTAAACAAATTCTTAGTGGATTTTTTAATGTAACGCGAATTTCTGTAAACATTGTAGAACACTGTGTTCTGTGTATACGAAAGTGAATTGAAAACTTATTCATAAATTTAAAGCATGGATATAAATAAATACTTATTTAAGAGTGTATTTTAATGATTTATATATTAATATAATACAATTTTACATAGTTGCATGATAACAAAACAAATATGAATACAAAGAGATTATGAGGAGCTTCTAATAATTCAAATATTATTATCAATAATATTAATAATTATTATAAATTTATAAATAATGATGTGTTTATCGAATATTTAAACAAAACATATTTCTTATTTTCTAATTAAACGATGATCTAAATAAGCATTTTACAATGGAATAATAATGACGTTAAAATTATATAGAACTGTGGTTTGTTTCAAAGTATTTAATATTATAGTGTCAGTATATTATAATAATATAATATATATATATTATATTATGAGAAGTCAGAATAACAAAATTTCAAAATCCAATGACCAGATTCGTAAATATAATATAATATAATAATGCATATATACATATACATATTATATATATATATATATTTTTTTTTTTTGTGTAAAAATCTCGTGTTGCCTGATAATAATTATGTAGGTATTCGTATTATTAATTTGATGCGTTGGTCAGACTAAAATCGATTTTTAAATCTAATTCCAGGTGCCAGGTCAGGAAACTATTGACTGTCCATCACACTGCATAGCAAACTCTTAACGGTCGACCAACTGCGAGTACCCACATCAACTATATAATATTATAACTTATAATAACAACATAATGTCTATACAATGTACCACCGCACCGTTATCGGGTAGAAAATACATTATGATTTCGTACTCGCAGCAGAGGTACCTCAGGCGAGCCAATAACAACGGGATACCAAAGACATAATCTATAACACACAATATACGACGCTTCGTCTTTTACGTTTCATGCTTTTAACACTATTGTCGAACCATGTCATATTATACATTTTAGTCGGTCATCGTTCTCTCAGCGTGTTTGCCGTACATACAAATCGCAAAAATGAATAGGCGTTTTTACATTACGGCAATAACCGCACCTAATATTATATATTGGGTACATTTAGGTATAATAATATTATATATTTGTAGTGCGAATGTAAGGTATATAGAAATACAATATTTTTATAGATTTATAACAGTTTAACCTCCAATGCGCCGGTGACACGGACGATATAAGAGCGAATTTATTAGACGAGTGCCGCGTTAAAACTTAAAACGTTGTTGTTATTATAAAATTATAATAATATTTTATTTATTATTATAAATAAATATGGTGACGTTTGCTTTTAATATATACAATATGTATTCATTCAAATATAGGTTATCGTTATTCATATTAGGAATAATAATAATAATAATAATACAATGTAATCTATACTATATCATGTTATATACTAAATATAGTAATAATATATATTTATTCGTATGGTATAATCCAAGTAGAAACAAAAATATTTACCAAACATATAAATTTAAGATATGGGTGACAACACTTATGAAATATGAATTATAAAAGATAGCAATAACAATAAAAAGATAAATAAAGTAGCGAGTTCACACTTCTTTTTCCAATTCGGACAGCCAACGGACGGCGTCCCCTTCCAATATACGTGCAAACTTTTCATACCTCCAGGAAAATGGTATGTCGGGCACTCTTCTACAAGGTGTTTCATAGTCTGAATCATTCCATCAGCTTCGCATAATTCTGAGTCTTTCAGTTCCCATTTCTTCATCAGATGGTTTGACCTACCTTGATTGCAGCGAAAGCGGTTGAGTCTCGACCACTCTTTTTTTAGTAAGTTAAATCCTGGAAGCTTAAGATCCGGATCCTCAACCAGTTCGTAATTATAAGGCTTTTTTGTACTCCATTTTTTTTTCCATTGATCTTTGATGGTAAGATAGTAATAATAATAATAATAATATATCGATTTGACCGCAACGCCATACGGATTGTTTGAGTTTTCCAAAAAGTTGTGTATATTATTAAATTGCATTTACGGTGTGATGGGCACGAATACGCCCGTTGTTTCATTTGCTAACTACTCGTACATAATAATACCTACCATTATAATGCGTTCAACAGAATTTAATATTTGTTGACAAACTTCTTGAACACGAATTTGACAAAGAATGTAAAATTAATAATTATGACGAAATTAATTCGAAACATCAATCAAAACTACACATATTGTCAGAAAGGGTGTATGAAGTCATATATCACGTATTATTTATTAACTAGCATTACAATTTTACAAAATAAAAAACGTACGTATTGAATATTATTTTCCATCGAAATAACGTTCGCACACACACGCCATAAAAATTATGAGTTCGTGTGAAAAAAATCATTTTTCGCCTATAATACATTATCATATTATATACATTATACATTTATACGGCATTACTAATTATTAGCAGGTGTAAAATATGCGTACAAATTATATCTTAGGGAAGCTCGTCGCTCGTGTGCTTTAGTATATAATCTATTCAAACTCTGCAGTGATATAACCGCCTGCGAAGCGTCCAAACTCCGAATAGTAAATTGTTCGTTTATACGTCATTACAATATATTATATATAGAAACTGCGTATACTGCGTGGTTTATACCAACTACCACATTTTTTCCCCGCAACGTCAATACAATTTCTCGGAACGTCACGAGCCATGTGATTATAATAATACAATATACGTCTTATACTCGTATATACTTATAACGGTATAAACGCGTATATTATTATATTATATACTTATGTGTATTTTATATAAGGCACATGGCTGTCTTCTAGATACGATATACCATAAACGGACGATAGGAAAACTTTTTTTTTCAAATATACTTGTCTCGAAACTCGTATTTAATCCAAGATCCAACGGCCGCGGAAACGATTCGTCGGAAGAACGTATTATTGTCACATCTCACTCGTATCTCGTATTATATAATAATTATATATATATATATATATATATATACGAGTAATAGTAAATATACGGTTATAAATTTATAATATTAATAAAATATAATAAGATAATGTATTAATGTACAATAATACACAGATATGCAAATAATATTATATGGGAAATATTCGTTATGTTATGGTATATTTTAAACATGGATCATTTCTGTTTTAACGAAATAAATACGGTCGGTTTTACACATATAAAATAAGATGACGGTTTCTGCCAGATGGTCATTATTACTATAATACATATTATAATATTATGTTTATACGTTCGTTAGCCATGGAAAACGTCACGGGCACATGTGTTATAACTTATATACGCACGCACCGAGATTTTTATTCGGTCCCTTATTTTTACACGACGTTGTATACGTTATATTATTATGTTACGCGTATTTTTCGGTTTAATATCATATTGTATTCTGCACGTTTCCCTCGAGCCTCGACAAACGCGAAAACGATGATATAACAATAATTTATAATCGTTTACATAATACGCGCGAATATACGTATTATTACAATAATATTATAATCGTCCTCGCGAGAGACGATTTTTTTTTCCATCACTAAAACACTCGGTTCCATATTATATTATTGTATCGATGGTTTTCTGTCCGTATTTATTATTATTTATTATTATTTTTGTAAACATAACGCGGGGAGAATGCGTTTAAAACGAGTAAAATATAGTTCACAGATGTGTCCTACACCGGCATTTTTTTTTTTTCATCTTTTTCTATCGAATATGCACCATATATTACTTTTTTTTTTTATACAAAGGGGTTGGTACATGCCAATACCATACATACGGTAACGAAATAGTGATAGTGTATACGAGTATTTTTATTATACAGGCTGATAAATTTCAATAATTATTTTCGTTTCTCCGACGAATTCGACGTAATAAATTATTGTGTATAATTTACGCGCCTAATAAATAATATTACACGCGTACTGCGCAATCGCGTTATCGAAGTGGAATTGACAAGCGAATAATATAATATACTTGTATATGTATATAAAAAAAAAAAAAGGGTAAATAATAAAAGATTTTGATAAAAATAATAAATAAATAATAATAATAATAATGTTATTATTGTGTACGCCTTCAGGGGCCGTTGATATAACGCAGTAGCAGAAAAGCTAGCGGACGTCGTTTATTTTAACAACTTTGAATATTGAACGATAATTTAATTATTAAATGACGTTTCGCGTGCGCACAAATTGAATTATTCAGTGGAACACGCTCGAGACAATTATTATACGTGTAACGTGTTGCAATCTGTTTAGAACGCTTTTAACCAGCAGGGCAGTTACTACAATAATAATAATTCACGTCCCGTTACTCGTTAGCCAAACGTAGTTAGACGCTCGTTGACAAATCACACTTTTAACGAAATAATAATTAATAGGTTTAGTTTAGTTATTGCGCGTAACATCCATCCAAGTACGCGATAAGTGTCTACGCGTTGCGGTGCAAATTTGAATAGTCCGCTCTAACCCATACAATATATCACCTTATAATAATAATAATAATAATAATAATAATAATAATAATAATAATAAT
>JAIUCT010000018.1:3479356-3543800 GCA_021307375.1 Tetraneura akinire | reverse complement strand
TAATAATAATAATAATAATAATAATAATAATAATAATAATAATAATATGTGCAACTCGTTTTTAATCTCGTTCCGTTTCAAAATATTATAACATTAATTTTAAAATATTAAATTTATAATCTATAATATTATAATGCCTATATCGGTCGAAGTGAGCGGAGAGAAAACAACGTTATCTCCGATTAAAAACGGACTTTTTTCCGATACTAATTGACCCGTTGTACTCGTTCGTCATACGTTGTAAAAATGAAATAAAAGCGTATAACGTTTTTATACAACACGCGTATGTATTATAACTTACAATGTGATATTAATATAAATGTGTTATCCGGTTTCCCGTGTAGAGAAAAAAAAACGCTGATTAGCGCGAAATAAAATGATGAAATAATAATTCTCCGTTTTGTTTTTTGTTTTGTTTTTTTTTGTTTTACGTATTTGTATGTGGCATCTCAAACACACCCGGGAATGGAAAACGACCCCCGAGGGAATTTTTTATACCGTACACGCCGTGACAATATCGCGTGTACGGTCAATATTTTCCTACTAGGTATATTGACAACGTAATAAATTAACAAAAATAATAATTGAAAATATTTTCGCACAGGACGTCCGACATATTTTGTACCGCGATTAATACGCGGTATAACTCATCGTATTTCGTAATCGTTTACGCATATAATATTAATAATATAATCGCGTTTCCGTGCGCAAAAAAATATAGCGCGCACGGACACAGACGACAGGTGGTAACAAAATAGTGACCGGAAGACCTATTATAATTTAATATACTTAAAATAATTAATAATATGTACGATAATTATTTTAATAATAATAAATATTATTATATTATTGTAATATTTCGTGCATTAGAATATTAACAGACTACCACTAAATACAACAGTACAAATGAAAACACAATAATAATTATATTGCAAATCATATTTTAACCAAAGATTTAATAAATAATAATAATAATAATAATAATAATAATAATAATATTATAAGTTCGTATAAATAATACGTACCTTATTGTGATGTTTTGCGTGCAACAAACGCGTGCGTGATTTAAAGTGTATTATGCGATCGGCGTGCTGGCGACGGACTAGCGCGCGGCCGACGAATACAGGAATGAATAATATGATAATAATAATAATAATAATAATAATAATATACTCGCGTAGTACGATTCGTGATCTGCTGATTGGGGAGTAGTGTGTGTTGGTATATATATATATATTTATATTTTATTATATTTGTTGTTTATTATTTATATTGTCATGCGCTCATCGCAAGAAACCGGACGGCAGACTGTTGTGAGAAACAGAGAGAGAGAGAGAGTGAGAGAAAGACAACGATAAAATGAGAAACGACGATGATATCTTGCGCTGGACGACAGGCGGACGTACACTGAACTGATCGAGGCGGCGCGCACGCACTATAATACGGGGCTACAATGGGCCGCCGCCGCCACCGCCGCTCGCAGGCTCCATATTGATTTAATGTGCTCCAGGCGCAAGCAGTCCCACCTAATCCCGTGGTACAAAACACCGTGTGTCGCGGCGGCAGCGGCGGACGGTTTATTATTTTTACTTTATATTATACCTATACACATGTTATTTTTTCCAGCCGCGTGTTCAGAGCATGCACACGCCGTTGTGTTCTCGCTCTTACATCTCCATTCCGTTCGGTCGTTATTCCTCATTTTCTATTTTATCTCATTATTATTATTCCTCATTCAGTTGCTTCAGTTACAGTCCATTTTCTCTTTTTCGCCGAAATAAAACCTCCTGTTAATATTACGCGCCGTATAGCGTGTTCTTGCAAACCGTTAGTATTCGGCATGACTACAAAATATGCTTAAAAAAAAAATAATAATATAGCTAATAATATTAATTGCAAATAATATTAATTTAGTATTATTGTTTTTCGGTAATATTGCAATAGAAAAATCTTAAATTTTTATATTTACTCGTATACAATCTGAATCTGTGTTTTACATACTACGGAAGGACTTAGCACTTAGGACGATATTGGAATGATAAAGTTACGTCAACATTTACTATCTAAAGAAGGAATATTTTGACGATAATTTTAAAATATTTTGTAACATTTCAAAGGTTTGATTTTAAATTACTTTTTCTAGTTTTGAACTGTCATCACGTGTTTGTTTTATAATTTATTTATATGTAAAATGTGTAACGGCAGTTATAGTATACTTATAATAGTACTACACTTATCGTTTGTCATAATTTATTAAACGTGGAGTGATATTAACGAACGACAAAAACGATAGATTATAATAATAATTCGTTTTATCTCATATTAATAAAATAATTTCTAAATAAATTACTAAAAATTATTATGTGCAATGCAAAAATAACAGACAGATGAATAGAATATATGACATTGATGTATATGTACTATTATATTAATTCACAAATCTAGAAACACGTATGAGAAATTAATATTTTTAAATTAGAAAAAGCTGTTTTTAATATTTTATATGCATACGTGTGTAATTTTTGAAATAAAATTACTACTATTACTACACTACTATTACTACTAAGAATATTTTCAAGCAAAATCTAACAAATTTTTTTCTAAAATATTGGGTAATGTTTGAACTGTTTGAAGTAAATTAATATGTACATCGCGGGATAAATTTTACACGTGTCAAATGAAAATTATTATGTTTGTGCTTTGTGCATTGTTAAACTATACTGTTAAATATTAACTCTGTTCAATATAATATTCAATATCATATTTAAATCAGTGATCAGAAATTCACATTATAGCAACTTAATTAAAATAATAATAAAAATATAAGTTTCCATTTCATCATCAAAATGTCACAAACCTTACTCTCATAGTCTCATCTAAATAACCAATAAAAAAGACTTAAAAACGCATAACTTCAAAATAATTTTTAAATTATATTTTATTAAGATAATATTAATTTTTTTATATTAAACATTTTTCTTCATTATGCATATAAAAACGAAAAAATATTGTTATAAATAGAATTTTAATTGTTTATATATAAAAAATATCAATCACCGATCGTAAACAATAATGTTATATTTTATACCTACCTAATATAACTATAAATATATTATAATATAAAATATTATTACATATTTATTTATTCACCATGAGACAACAGTTTATATTATAATAATATACATAAAATTCAAGTAAGGAAGAAGTAATATTTTTCAAAAATATAATATGTATTTTATTCAATTCGTGTGCACAGTGCGCTACATGTTTATGTAAAATAAGTCGTATATTCGTATAATATTGTATCTACATTTATGCCATTGCCATTATATTATACTTATACAATTTTACCTATTACATTGTAAAATAAAATAGTGAATAAAATTGTATATATATTTTATTATCGTCATTATTATATATATTTATAAAATAACTATTCCTATAATATTATTATTGATTATAAATGGTATCTATGGTAAATTAATGGTAATATTAAACAATTATTCTATTGTAAAAATACATACCTATTGTACAAATTGTATAATTCATGAAATATCGAGGAATTCTGTGATTTCTATATTTTATTCAATCTTAAGCCTTTCATAGTTCATACTATTAAATAATTTATAACAGACAAACGAATTAACAAGGGAAAGGGTCAAGCGGAATATTATATTTAGTATTTACAGCACAGGGTGTTTATCTATTGAGGAAACAATTAGTGTAAAAGCAGCAATTATAAGTATAATATTATACTCCATTTACCGGTCTGTCAGTTAAACAATGGATAGTGTGAAAAAGATACAAAGCTCTTTTTAAATTGTACATATATCTAAACAATATTCTAGTCGAGTGATGATTCATGATAAAAACGTACTGAATGAAGTTTTTGTTGACATTTATTTTATTAAACGATTTATTTTTTAATGTTATATTAAAGTAGTACAAATATAATTATCGTAGCTTAACTGAAACATATATTTTATTAATATATTATATATAAAATATTAAAATTGTTTAATTAAAATTAAGTGATTATATTATATTTAATTTTTAAAAAATAATTCTTTCTTGAGGAATAGGTAAATAAAAAGATAAATATTTTTAAAATTGAAATTACTTTAACTATTTTAAGTAAATTAAATAAAAACAAATTAATTATATAATTTTAGGTACAAGTGATTGAGAAATTGTTATAAATTTACATTTGTATATAAATATTAATTATTAGTATAACCTAACTTATAATATATTATATCTGTGATATAAGTAATGTCAGAAGTATTTAGCAACGTATAAATATAAAATGATAAATCATACATTTCATTTATAATTATTAATTATCACCAGTCATGACGAATTTCTAACAATAATCACCTGATATCTGTGTAGTGTTCATATATTTTTTTTTTTTTATTTATAATAATTGGTCCAATTATAATATTTAATATATAGGTAATACGTAATGTAGGTATTGTATATTTCAATTATTATTATATTATATGCTCAACTACTAATGTCACCCTTGAAAAATTACGTATAATTACGCTAAATTATTTATTGATCATTATTATATATTATAAATAATAGGAATATTATATATTTTAAAACTATAATATTTTTACAATTATTATTCTAATAAGTAATAATATATATACGTAATTATTATTGTTACTTTTTAGGTACATAAATAATATAATAATAATTACGTTTACATGATGGTTAAAAAAAAAAAATGATATTTTACGTAATATTAATTACGTGCGGCATAACGAAATTCCAAAGACAAAAACAATAATAAATATAATGTTAAAATTAAAATCGGTAATTTAGCTTGTAAATTGTAATGATTAAATTATGACATTGATTATAGGTTACAGGCATTAAATATACACATTACAGATAAATGCTAAAAATCGTCAGCAGAAAATTTGTTTATTAACAATAAGTAACATCAAAATCGTAGAATAAAAGTATACTTACATCATAATATTGATTAATGATATATTTACGGTTATAGTTATTTTCATTGTTTTTAATATTTCCTAAAATATTCATCAACAATAATTATGTATAGAATTGAATAATTTACAATGTACATTGTTCGTGCTCTATATTATAGTCAATTTTAATCATTTATTTTATTATTGTTAGTTTATGATTACGACCGTTGCCGCCTTACCGGCAATATTTTACATTTACAGAGTGATCCGAATATTATAATGTAACATACAAATATGAAATAATCAAAGAATATCAAAATACTCGTACATGCAAATTCATGTAATTTCATAATATCAAATTTTGTTCGCACACAGGGTGTAAGAACGATTCATTTGTTTTGACTTTTGATCAACTTTCACTGAATTGTTTTGCCAATTATTCGCTCGATCACACTGCATGTCCGAACAAATGCCAATATAAATAGCTCGCATCTATAGGCTATAGCTAAAGGGTAGACCGTGGACATAACAATTATTATTAATGTAATGGTTTCATCATGATTTGAGGGACATTTTCCTATTTTGTAATCGCTATAACCGCCAAATGCAAACATTTGATATATAATTGAAGCGAAATATCTTTGAAAGGAACTAAATTAGGAAATTTATCACGACCAAAGTATAAATAAAAATAATGAAAATATTATTTAATAATAATTTAAAAATATTTTTACCCATCACGATCACATTGTCGAAAGAATGTTATATAGGTACGATAAAATATTTGCAGTTTTATATTTAAAAATTTTTAATAATTCAAACTTATAAAAACTGTTTATTATTCTTAATTTTAATGTTTTTTTATTTAAAAAAATAAAAGTACAATATACTTATTTTAATAATATTATAATTTTGTTCTCATTACTTTCCATTATATATACTTGACGTTCACCTTATAAGTTATAATGGATATAATTCGTTTTGTATAGATATACCATGTACATTAGTCATTAATTTATTATAATCTATACATTTTTTAATACAGTTGGAATTCAGAATATTGTTATTCGATAAATGATTCAATTATTGTTTTATGTTCTATAACATTAAATATTTTACTTGATGAACGATTTTGTACCATTTGTAATAATGATCGATTTTAACGAACATAATATTTCGTATCCGATTTCGAGGACAAAATGAATTCATATCTATTATATTTTATAATTATTATTATTTGATCTTGGGAAATATATTGTTCGCTTCTTCAAGCGAATGTCATCGTGTAGTCATAAATAACACATAAATTATTATATAATTAATTACACCTTAATTCGTTATTCGGTAATTCGGTATCAAAGTATGACGGATCAAGTTGACAAATTATTAAAGTCTATATAATTATAAATATACTAAACAGTAAACATTAACTATATGTTTAAAGTAAAACGAATAGTAGTAATGTAGTATGACTATGACAAATATATTATAGAATATTACTACATTAATATATTATACAAGAATATTTATATTATATTTTATACGGCTATATGGATTATAGAGCAATCAAAAGTAATGTGATTCAAAAATAATGATAAAATTTGAATATTATTATAAATAATAAATAAATATATAAATTTATGAATCTACAATCTACATATTATACAAATACGATAATATAAATACAAATTATCAATAATTTGTAAACGATGTTATAAATTTTTTTGGCAAAGTATAGTACTTATCAAAATTACTTTAAATTTAGCAGTTTAATGATGCGTAGGTTAAAATCTTAAAAACCCATTTATTTTGATAGTTTAATTCAAATATACCTAATATATTATAAAGGTCTGTATTATCCGAGTTTTTTTACCCGTTTCTATAACAATAAATAATTTAACAATAATTACACAGATACTTTGGTAAAATATGGAATTATCTAATTTGAAAGGATCACATACAAAATATAATGTTTATTTCAATATCTCTTTGCTATATCTATCTAGTACTTATTGAGTATTGAAAAAACCAAAATATATTGAAAAAAAAAGTAGAGCTGATACTCCTGCCGCAGGGATATAGGCAGTGGCGTATTTAGAGATTTGATGCCCTGGGTACATATAATTTGTTGCCCCAAAAATTTTAACATTTATTTACCTTGTTTAATGATCATTGAAAAATAACAACATAATTATTATACATAGAAGTTTTGAACATGATATAATATTATGAAGCATAATATAAATTGAAACATTTAATTAAACAAAAGAAACATTAACATTTATATTTTACGATGAGATTTTAAGGCAGCAAATTTAAGCCACAGCCACTGCTTTTTCAAATATTAAAAATTGATGCCCCTTAAAATTTGATGCCCGGGCCGATTGCCCCCTCTCGACCTCCCCTAAATACGCCACTGGATATAGGTGTGCAAATCATAGTGTTATTATACTCGTAATTATTGGTATTTTAAAATGTATTATTTTTTTAAATCCTCTGCCAATTGTTTCTATACGTATTAAATAGTTTATAGTTATAATTTAATATATTAAATAGGTAATTATTAAATAATATAAATAATTAATTAAATAAGTATATATTAAATATGAAAATAAGTATTAATAATTCAAAAAAATTGTATAATACCAAATTAATAATATGATAATCGTATTAGGTATTTAGGTAGGTTATGAATAAAAAATTAAGAAAACAATAAAATATATAGGTACCTGGTAACTGGTACACCGTACACGCAAGTTTTATACTCGTATTTTAAACGAACTGAGGAAATCATTTTATAATAGTTAAATACTTATATATAAATTTTTAATGAACATAAATTATTATATATATATATTATATACATATTCTGCAATTGTAATTTGTAACTTCCAATCATAGTCCTATAATGCTGTATAAATATATATGTATAATGCATATTTAGTATTTATATGGTCTATGCTTCCAATAGATTGTTAAGTATCTATCTATAATCATGGACGTAAGACGTAACTAGGAGGAGGCTTTGGATCATTATAAACCAATATCAACCATAAGTAAAAAAAAGCAGCCCTAAAAAATCTGAACTTAACTTTTTACATAGTTAAATCACTCAAGCACCTTCTTATTGTTTTTAATAATATCTAGTTACGCATATGTCTGTAATCTATATAATACGAGTATATATGTTACAGTAAAAGTACGAATACCGGTAAAACCATAAGGCAAAAGCACAGCTCGCGGCAAAAGTCCGAATTTCGGGTATTTACCGATTGATCTTGGTAAATTCTAGGACATACAAAATTATTCGGTAAAAGTCAGAATCAATATTATAGTTCGGGCTTTTACAAGAGAAATATGGTAAATCTTAGGATATACATTTACACGTTGGTAAAAGTCCGAATAATACAATAATTTATATTATTATACAAAATTTATTTATTTTTTTATGAGTATTAATGATTATTAAATATTTATTTGAGAAAATCTATTTAATTATAAGTAATATTTATATAAAAATATTAAATATAATTAAATATATAATAAGATATAAAAATTATGTTATTTAAAAAAAAAAAAATTTATTTATTTATTAGTGCATACCTACTTGACTATTATGATACCTAGAATTGCATAACACTTTTTTGGAACGACATTTACATCTATTTGTATTACATTTTTTAGTACAATAACATATTATTAACCCTTGTCCACCAGTTAAAGATAACTAAGAGAGAAGAGACTGGTTATCTAATACCTATTTCATTATTGGGAATGGTTGCTGAACGTAAAAATATTTTTTCACATAGTGTGAATTTGTTCCTTGTAAAAAGTTGTGTAAGTGTTCCAGCTTTAGGACCTAAACGATAGAATTTTTCTCTAATACTACTTCTAATACTATTACAAGTACTGAACAGTCTGACTGTTTTATAATCTCTCGTAAAAGTCTGCCATCAAATCACTAATATCATAATCTGAACTGAACTCTATTCTTATAATTATGACACAAAAATCAGTTTATTATTCCCATACTATATACTCGTATTTCGTATAACCATTGAGTATAACTATACTCTATACTAAATATTATAAGTATAACATATAAATTATTTAATATTTTACGATAAAAGAACTAATATATTATTATGGGGGAAAATATTTACGATTATATTCATATTTTGTAAAATAACAAAAAATTATACACAAATAAATAATAATTTTTATATAATATACCTGTAATCAGTGGCGTATCCAGGGGGGGGGGGGGTTGGGGGGTTGTACCCCCCCCCCCCCCCGAGATTGTTAAATATTTAAATAATATTAAAATCTCGTATAGATAATAAAATATAATTTTTTTTTTGTTTGTTTTTAAGTATGAAGACACTTTTACTATACGAAATAGCATATTATTCCGGTTGGAAAGTGGAAGTAGTTGTTACTTTATTTAGGTCATTTTTCGAATTTCTTATAATTTACCCTAAGAAGTAGAAAAAACGACGAAAAAACTGCATTTTTCAAGAAAACTGAGATTTTGACGAATTCGATTTCAATATTTCACGATAACACGGGCAATTTTGAAGTTAAAGACTTGAAAATTTGAATGGGTGTTTACTATATATATGTGGTAAAATTTTGGAACCGTTGCGTTAATTTTTCTACAAAATATAGGACCTTGAATATTTTGTAAAATTCTCGTTTTTATGTACATAATGTTTGATAAAATTGGCAATTTTGAGCATTAAGGTCTGAAAATTTTACTGAAGTGTGTCTACATATTACTTAATATCTTATTAAAATATTAAAAAAATAATCACATTTTTTTTTATAGCTGTTTAAAGTTGATATTTTTAAATTTTTTGTTTTTTTTTTTTGGTTTTATGTCTGAAGACACTATGATTTTTACTATCCGAAATAATGCTTCGATTTTTACGAATAGCAAATGTTTTCGGTTGAAAAGTGGATGTTTTTGGTACTTTTTTAAGTCATTTTTCGAATTTATCAAAATTGACCTTATGCGTTTGAAAAAACTACAAAAAAACGACGAAAATACGGCAATATATTAATCAATAAATACCTACATTATTTGACTGTACTTCGCTCAGAATCGGTTTTCGAATTCGAATGCAATGGTTTATGGTTTATCATTGCATTCAAATTCTAATTAAAATTAAACACTACGATTTTCACACCTCTATCCCTGCGGCAGGAGTATCCCTTCCCTTTTTATTTCTATAATTAACATAATAAATAATAATCTAATAATAACAATAAATACAAACAAAATTAAAAATTATTTAATTTGTAAATTTTTTTTAACCCCCCCCCCCCCCCCCCCAAAAAAAATCCTGAATACGCCACTGCCTGTAATTAAATAAACCATAATTATCTAATTGTTTTCGTCAAATACTTATAATTTAACATCAAAAAATTAAAATTAAATAAATAGTGTAAGACTGTATAGGTACAAAGTACAATAATATTAATTGTATTATTCGGACTTTTACCAACGTGTAAATGTATGCCCTAAGATTTACCATATCTCTCTATATTTATATTTTATATTAATAATAATAAAAATATCATTTATTAATATAACCAATAACCATTTAATTGATTAAAAATACACTTTAATTGCTGAAAAAAAATTACTTTGATTATCAAACTTGGCTATTTCAACAAAATTTAATGAATAGACGTGTAGTACGAAAATGTTTAAATTTTAGGCCCTGATTAAAATTATATTTTGTTATCTTTATCACATAAATGCATTCACCACGGTCAATACTACCACACTATATATGATCTAACCACGTTATATTTATATAATTGCACGTTGTAGATAAAATTTATTTACATTTTAGATAATTAGGTACCAGTTTTTTTGTGTAATTACAGCGGTAGTGCTATCTAGATCTTAGAGCTGATACTCCTGCCGCAGGGATATATAGGTGTGCAAATCATAGTGTTTAATATTTTAATTAGAATTTTAATGCAATGATAAACCAATGCATTCGATAAAACGATTGATTGAACAGTCAGATAATGCCGTTATTTGTCATTTTTTTCATAATATTTTCGATTAAATTAAAAATATCAACTTTAAACAGCTATAAAATAAATTGAGACTATAGGGATTTTTCTAATATTTTGAATTAATGTTAAATAATATATAAATATACTTCAGTAAAATTTTCAGACCTTAATGCCAAAAATTGCCAATTTCATCAGACATATACAAAAAAACGAGAATTTAACGAAATATTCAAAGTCAAATATTTTGTAGAAAAATTAACCTAATGGTTTCAAAATTTTATCACATATAATATATATACTTAGTACTTATGTCAACACCAAAAAAAATTTCAAGTCTTTAACTTCAAAATAGCCCGAGTTATCGTAAAATATTGAAACCAATTTGTCGAAATTTCAGTTTTCGTGAAAAATGCCGTCATTTCGTCATTTTTTCATCGTTTTTTCGCCATTTATTATAATAATCTATTAAAAATTAATATTTTTTTGTGCCCTTTAAAATTTTGCCGCGTGGGCCTTTTTCCTTAAATTTGCCACTGCAAACCATGTATTGTTAAACTCATATAATGCGATCACTGTAAACACGCCCATTTCGTTCGAAGACAAAATTCAATAAGAAGATTTAAAAGGAAAAAAATGTATATCGAAGGGGGAAAAAATAAAAATCACATGTAATACACACGTGTACATTCGTTGACGTACGTTTTTTTTTTTTTTATATAATCCTATTGAATATTTGTATCTATAATATTTGTACAGCGAATTACTATTGCACATATATAAAAACATGTCGTGTATCTACTCTGTATATCTCCTTATATCTATACGCAAAATTGAAATAATGTGTTGGAATATAAATGATTACAATTTGAAACATTTAATACACATACACAATATATAATAAACGAGATCTAGGTAAATATTGCCACATTTCGTTCAAAATAATACACATAGGTATACCATATACAATAGACCCATAAAATTTTTCGCGAAATTGATCTACAAAATAGAAATTTTGAAAAACGATACCGATGCGTATTTTAATTTTTTATAATATACGTGAATACGTTTATTCAGCATTATTAGCAGACGCTAATGAGTAATGAACTAATGACAATATATATTAGGTACAATGAAAAAATTATTAAAATATAAACAAATTATACGTTGGTTCATGGCTCATGTCCAACGTCGATGTACCTACACATTATTATAAAACTGAAGTCATTTTTAAAACAAAACGTGTACGGATTTAATGATTTACACAAAGCCGGGGTTCGTATCAATATTTATAACGAATCCACATAAAAACGTAAATATAATAAATATGCATTGTGTTCAATTTGTTTAACTACTCGTGCCTTGTTGCCTACAGGTAATAGTTATACGAATACCGGAATACTTATATTATAATAATTATATTATCCATATCGACCATATGAAATATGAATTGTATTTATGTGCGCACGTAGGTACTCTGTTACAAATCGTATAACTATATACTCAGTACCGGCGCTAGATTTTGCGGGGCCCTGGGCAAAGTAAATTCAAACGTATATAGAATTTGTTTTTGGATAGCTTATGTATATGTGTATTAAAGAAATTAAATTTATTACTCTCTCATAGTCCAAATCAACGTGGTAAGTACTATTGGTATTCCCATTTTCTAATAATATAATAATTAGTTTTATATAGGTAACAAGTTAAATGCATTTAATTATTGTTGTATTAGTACAAAAAATAATGTTTTATGTTATCTGTGATATTGGTTTCAATTTGTAAAGGTACCTCGTACCTATCATATTTACAAATTTCCTTTAGGATTTCTTATTTACTACAATTTTTACTATAATTAATTTTAAATTATCATCGTTTGAAATATCATGTATTATCTTATAATTATATTTTTATATTGACAATTTGTTTCTATTGTACTTGCACTTTTATTCATTCAGGCCGTTCCATTTCAGTTAAATACAAAAATAATTCACAATTTAGCCTGCATTACCTATATAATATTACAGATCGAACATTAAAAATCAATGGAAGGGATATAGCCATACAGGTGTAAAGAGGATAGTGTTGTAATTGTAAATGTAAATATTCATACATAATTAATTGGAATTAAGTAAAATGTATTTGAGCTTCAATAAAATTTTCAAAATTTTAACATTATTGTAAAATATTGAAATATAATAAGAATCCATTTAAATACTTTTTGTTATTATTCCGCTTATTTTTCTTTGGGAGTGAGAAATGTGAAGAAGGGCCAAGGGGGAATTATTTTAATATAAAAGTTATTAACCAATATTAAAATATATTTTATATTAGTTTAAAGTTAAACAAATTTGTTTGGGATTGTTTATTAAAAAAATGAATGTTCAATATTTTTTTTTTTAAATAAGATATATTAGAAGTATTACTAATTATTAGATGATCCAAAAAATTTATATTTATATACTTGAAAATAATATCTAATAGTATTATCTATTAGTATTATTATTAATAATGAATTATCTATTAATAGTCTCGAAAAAGACAAGAGATCAATATATAATTATGTATGTATTAACATCATTAATACTCTTGTAAGTTTTTATGCAAAGAACATCCATAATAAATAAAACAAGATATATAAACAAATTTATGTAATAAACTGATGTATATATATTTTTTATTTTATTGTCTTATAGTCTAATTTATGTAGACTTATACATAGGACACAAAAAGAAAAAAATTAAAATCACATAAAAGGATTTCTAAATCCGTTATTCAATAATTGATTTTTTCTTTTTTTTCTTTTTCTTCTCAGTGTTATCATGTGCAAGTGGTTCTGCAAAAAAGATTTAATAAGTTAAAGTATATTATACATTTAAAGTTTGTAAAACATACTCTGCACACATTTGTAGCTTTTGACTATGATTTAATTACTTTACAATATTATTGTATAATTATGTCATTATGATATGATTTGATGATACAACTGATAAAATTTAGTATTAATCTAGTAAAATTAATTTTATTATTTGATACAGTCTATTGAAGATAAGAAAGGTAATCAGTGGTGACGAGTTTTCGTTAGTTAAGATATGGTATCTAATGCGCGACCGGTCTCCGCGACAGATCACACCATGCGCCATTTCCTATTAACTGGTGTCCTACCCGCGACAATACTGTGACGAGAGCAGTGTAGTGCGACAGGTCACTCACGTCAATATGTCGGCAATGTTATTTTCATCACAAGAACTTTTTATTGAATCCGTGAGTAAATATCCAGAGCTATATGACACACAGTCAATACAAAAATTTAATCATCAAAGATGCAAAATGGCAAATAAATATCCCAAAATATTGTCTGGTTAATATGTTTTTTTTTAAAATTTAATTAAGTATATCGACTATTTACAATCTATGTACAAGAAATACAATAAACAATATTTATATTTTTATATAATTCTATATATGATATACAACGTACTACTGATGAAATTCAGAACCGAGTACTGAGTAGCTACGATCGGTCGCGCAATGGACACCGTACCTTTACAGTCAGAGTTCCACTTTTACCCCCTGTTAGCAGTCAATACATATAATATAATACGTAATTATTCATACATGACGTCGGATACCAGTCAAAAAAAATCTTTATTCAAAAATGTCTCCTGACAAAATATCTTCATAGTTATATTGTATTAAAACAATTACGAAAGAATTATTATAATCTAGGAGCTAGAAGTATACTTATAATTTAAAATATAAAATTGAATATGTATAAGGCACATATACTAATACTCGTATAAATTATAATAAACATACTACTTTCATGTAGGTACAGATAAATTGTAGTAAAATGGGATTTTGATAGCTATATATTTTGACTATAACAATATAACCACATTATATAAACAGGTATAGATCATATTTTAATCAAATAAAAAATGGTATAAAAATAGAATGGTGATAATTACATGTTTTCAGGCGACGCGTATTTTTCGTCACGGGACTATTTGACGCATACTACATTTTGGGGTATGTAAATTAGTCACAAAAGTAATGATAATTATTAATAATCAAATAAAACATAAAACATTTTTTATTTATTATTCTTATATTATAATTTATATTTAAATGGAAAAATATAATATTTTTTTTTTAGGTATTATATATAATAATTATTAAAATGTACTCGTCCTGAACATTGATTTTTTTTCACTACATCACCATATTAATTTTTGTCCATGTCCTTCACGTTCTTTCTTATATATAAATCCATTATGTATAAGATCTTGTCCGCGTTGACTTTTTATATATTCCAAAGGCATAATGAAATTATTATTTATACTACTTTGGTATAAATTTTAAAATATTAAACAAAATGTAATGAGTCGTCGTTGTTGTAATTGAGTACACTGATGTAGACGAATATAAGATTATCATTTTGATACCCAACAATCCATAAATAATAATAACGATAAGGTAATAGTCACGTCTTGTATTCTATAGTGTTATTTACTATTGTATATAAACATTATAAAAACAGTTTTTAAAATAATCTTACTATTTCCTAATTATATACCTACCTATATTTATTTTTAATAATTATTATATTATATAATGCCTAAATAATATAAAAACAAATTTATATTATAAGTAACTATATGTAATTTAAATTATAATATAGGAATAATAAATAAAAAATGTTTTATGTTTTATTTGATTATTAATTAATTAAATTAATTATTATTACTTTTGCGCCCAAATTGTAATGCGTCCAAATGTAGTATACGTCAAATTTACATACGCCGAAATGTATACTCGATTCAGAACAAGAGAGGTAGTCGGTGGCCGACTTCTGCGCATGGGCGTGGCGTCGATTTAAGTTGGGTGCCTAGCGCCACAACTTTTACGGGAGCGTCATTTTTTCCAGTAATGACAATTAACATGATCACATAATTTAAAATACATTGTGCCCACTCAATGACTGTCACGCGCCGTGCGGTACTAAATTGTTTCGTACGCCGCGTCATGTGTACACAGACGAATGCTTACGTATCGTATCGTTTGTAATGTATTTACGTAATATTAAATACATTTATAATAAGTATTAAATAAAAACCTTTTTTTATAATTTTAACCATTTTTAAATATATTACAAACATTCTTTTTATTATACTACACAGTTAAAAATTATTTCATATAAATGAACGTCATCCATTTCAATAATAGCATCAGACATTGTTAATATATAAATGATAGTATGCGTCAAAATGACTATGTCCATGTTTTCAATGTTATCTCCATTAGTTGTACAATATACAACTATAAAAGTATTCAGAATATCGATTTAGTATTTATTTTAAATGATAATTTAATTTATAACTCGGAAAATATAACTGTTAAAATTAAATGAAAAAACATTAAATGGTTTTTTGATTGGAGATAATTTAGAATAAAGTTATTTTTGATTTAAGATAATTTTGACAGAGATTAATTAATTATGTACAATGCATTTTAAATAATGTGTACATGTTAGTTATTAATATTAGAGAAAAGTAAAGTCCATAAGCTTGATTGATGCCATTGTCATGCACAGAAGTTGGCTACCAATTATCTTTCTTATTTTGAACCGATTATAATATCCTTTTAATTATGTATACATTATAGAACTTATTAAAAAAAGTTAATGATAAGGCTAAACGTCTTGAAATTTATATTGTTTGTCAAACATGAACAATATAGATTTTACATATTACTGTACTTGTATAGCAGGGATGGCCAACCCGCAGCCCACCTTAGAAAATTTTACAGCTCTCAAGATGTATCTCACTTTTACAAAGTGTTTATTTTCGTGCAGAAAATATTCTCCGGATTTTTTGTAGTAATAATTATGTTATTTATGTTTTTATATTATATTTATTAATAATATTATATTTTTTTAACAATAAAAACAATAATGTTCCATTCTGTTTTAAATTTTTACTCAAAATTTTCATAATGTACAATTGAGATGGGTATATAATTATATACGGACCGCGGAATTATAATGAATGTCCAAAGTGTCCCACAAGTCCGTTTGGGTTGGCCACCCCTGTTGTATAGTAATCAAATTGTACCAAATTTTATGGTAATTAGTACGTATACTACTTTTATAAAATCTTATTAAATAGTTAATAGTACTAATGGTTTAAAAAAAAAAAACTATTTTTACCTGTTATTACAGCATCTACAATTTGATTCTTGTTCTTCTTTTTCTTTTTTATAGGTTCAGCTAGAATACAACAGAAAAAAACAAGTAAGATAATTAGCTACACGTTGTATAATTAATTTACTAACAAACTGGTTCATTAATTGAAATTTCAGCAACAGAAGAATCATTGTCTTGCTTCTTCTTCTTCTTTTTCTTCTTTTTAAGCGTTTTGTCTAAACAAATTGATTTTTACTTTTATTTTAAAACAATGCAAAAGTAATATTAATTTTTTAATACCTTCATCTCCAATAATTGTTTCTACTTCCATGAATTCTTCTTGATTTACTGCTTTTCTCTTTTTTTTTTCTTTTTTTGTAGATTCTAACAAACGTTTACATTTAATATTGCAATTTATTACAATTAATACAAAATTAAGCAACACAAAGATATGTCTCAAAATTAAAGGCAACAAATTTTGAATACAATTTATAAAAATGTATTTAAGAATTTTTTTGGTAGTGAACGTCCGGTAAAAATTATTTAAATGAATTTTCTCAAAATTTATAAAAACTTATCTGATGGTTAAAAAAATGATAATTAAGTTTTTATGAATATAAAATTTAAAAAATTAATTTTAATAATTAATTTTAATATTAAATATATATATATTTTTTTTATAAAAACAACCATGAAACTTTAAAAAGTATATTTAAATAAATTATAATTAAATTGGAAAACAATACTATTCAACACAAATATGAATTTATTTATTTTTGTTTATATTTAAACTTTAAACAAATAAACCAATCACAAATTTTGAAATATAATTGCTCCATATTTACCTTCTGTTATCATTGAATGTTTTTCACTTTGGGTTGAATTATCCGCTCCATTGTTAAAAGAAGTATCACCATTATTATGTTCCTTATTTTTCTTCTTCTTCTTTTTTGGAGGTTGTTGATCTAATAAATACAAATATATTATTTTAAAGTGTTAAAAATATTCATTTATAATAGGCTATAATAAGCTTATAATAGATGGTATACCGTCTGATTCTTGCTTAATTTCATCAATTATTGATTTCTCTTTATTTTCTTGTTTGATATCAGTATCTTCAATTTTACGTTTATTACTAGGAATAGTTGAATCAGCAGCTGCTGAATATTGTACTATTTCCCTAGAAGAAAAAAAATATTAAAATAGTATGATTTAATGATTATAATGCTTCAATATTGAATTAAAGTGTAAAGATATTACCTTTTAACTTGATATTTTTCAAATTTAGCCTTGGCTTTGGCAGTCCCACTTATTCTAGTCATTGAGCCTTCTTCCATAAGACGAAGTTTATATTCTAAAGTAGCTAAGTGATTTGTACCTAAATCCATACTTATGGTTTCAGATTCTCCAAATGCATCAAAACGAGCAGCAAGTGCTACCTTAGCTGCCAACATACGAGACATCTACAAAATAATAATTATTAAAATTATTATTGAATTGTAGTAAATTATTACAATTTTATAATTTGAAATATTATTAATTTTTCATTGTACTCACTCTTCCTTTAACTTTGGCAGTGGCTCGACCAACTAAACTGGAATGATAAATAAGACCATATTTAGGTGTATCATGTTTTTTCTTAAGAGCTCTAAATAAAGCCTTTTCAGCTCCACAAAGTTGAATTGTTGATGCTGGCATTTTTGCAACATTCACCAGAGATCCTTCAAATTACAATCAATATAAATAGAAATAAAATAAAACCTCTATGGGGGGGGGAATGTATATATATATACAATATTTACCTCCTTGAGCCAATATTCTAGCTCCAACTAGATCACCAAGAAGTACAGTTACATTGGGAGCAACTGCCATCATTCGAGACTTCAAATAATCAGATAATGATGTTCGATACGTAGAGATGTCCAATATCTATATTAAAATACAAATTATTCTATAATCATGAATAAGGTATCCAAATATATATAAAAATAATAAATTTCAAATTTTATAATTAGACAAACAAAATCTCACTAGAAATTCAAAAATAAGCACATAAAAATCAAATAAAAGTGAAAAAATACATTCCAAAAACTAATATAAAATATTTATGTATAATCTCTATTATAAATTAATAAGATAAAATTAACATATATTATATATGTATATCACAAATATATTAAATTTTCAAAAAAAATATTTAAATAGCTTATGGATAGACTTTGATAAGCTTCCACATTATCTAATACATATATTTGGAATTTTTACCTGTACTTTATACAGTGCCGTAACTAGTCATTGAGGCCCGTGTGCAAAACTAAAATATGTGGCCCTTTGTAAACATTATTTATTTATTTCACTGATCCGTTATATTATATTATATTATATTATAAAATATATATGATTAAGAGGCCAGCGAAGTTCAGTTAGTATATAAATGAACACCCTATAAGTCAAGATTCTAAGTTCAATATAAATGCTCATAAAATCCTTTGACAAGCCCATATCTGACAGAACTTCGCTCAAAATACTTTTTTAATTTTATTTAACATTATTGTAAAATTTTAAAATATAATAAGATAAAACCATATAAATACTTAAAATATTGATTTTACTGGAAATTTCAACTTTAAATCGCCTATAAAAAATTAAGTTTTGAGATTTTCCTAATATTTTGGAAATACGTTAAGATTTATATCAGTATGATTCAATAAAATTTTCCGAATTTTTTGGCATTTCTATTAATTATTGTTGTGAAATAATAAGAAGAATATTCGTATGGATTCGAAGATTTTCATTTAACTAAAAATATCAACTTTAAACAGCAATAAAAAAAAAAAAATTGAGACATGGGATTTTTCTAATATTTTGATATGTTAATTAATATGTAAGTATACTTCAGTAAGATTTTTAGACCCAAATGACCAAATTAAAAATTTTATCAAAATATTATATACATAAAAATGAGAATCATACGAAACATTCAAAATCCTATATTTTGTAGAAAAATTAATGTTACGGTTCCAAAATTTTACCACATATAATATAGTACCTATGTGAATACCCAATAAAATTTTCATATCTCTAACTTTAAAATTGCTTGAGTTATTGTGAAATATTGAAATTAAATTTGTCAAAATTTCAGTTTTTCGTGAAAAATGCCGTTTTTTCATCACTTTTTCTACTGCTTAGGGTCAATTTTGAGAAATTCTAAATATAACCTAAATATAGCCTACCTATATAACTAAATACATCCATTTTTCAACCAGGAACATACGCTATTCGTGGAAATCGGAGCACTATTTCAGACAGTAACAGTGTATACGGATATATAAAAAAAAAATTACACATATCATTGTAAAACCAATACATTTATCGCTTCACTCAGAATCTAAAAGAAATTGGAAGGGATACTGTTGTGGAAGGATACAGGTGTAAATAATTTTAAGAAGGTGTAAAGAAAGTTGAATTTTGATTACAATTTGAATGCAATGATAAATCATTACATTCGAAAAACAATTCTGAGCGAAGTACTGTCAGATTTGGGTATTTAGGCGACTCATTTAGGAGTTTTATGATAAATAATTTATATTGAACACGGAATTTTAATTGATACATATATTATCTGCATATTAACTTTGCTCAAAATCGTTTTCGTGAATGGAATGATTTATCATTGCATTCAAATAGTAATCAAAATTCAACACCATCCTCTTTACACTGGCATCTCTTCCCATTTTTTTTTTTTTTTATTTACTTGAATATGGTCTATTGACCTGTATTTATTACCATAATTAATAATTTAATTAATTTTTTTAATAAATAATAATCGTAGTTTTAGATTTAAGAATATTCTAAATTAAATGTATTTATAAATTTATAGTCTTTCTATTATAATAAATTTAAGGATAACGGTAGAAACAAATTACAGGCGCGAGTTGTCATCGTGACGGCAATATGGGTACAGCGGTGACGGTAAATAGTACTCAAGCCCATACACATGTCAACAAAATTCTAAATCAAAATTTCTCAACCAATTTATGAATGTAAATTAGAGCTATACGCCTGACAAAAATTTTGGTACTTTCTGTGATTCAATTTTAAAAATGAATACATATTTGAATTATTAAACAAGTTTATTAAGCATCGCTCGGAGCACTATTTTATTTTATCAAATTAATGACAAAAATAAAACGGTAGATAATTGCATAAATTTCTCAATTTTCTATGGTAAATAATTTAATTATTTAAAATACCTAAAATATGCTCCGACCAATGCAAAGTAAACTTCCAAATGTAATCACTAGTCAAATATTTTTACATTTTAAAATCAAACTACGGGAAGTACTTAAATTGTTGTCAGGCAATTAAGTCTTAATCAATTAAAATATATACTGTTTTCAATCCCCTTAACAAAATTTTAAGAGGTCCCAAATATAATTTGAGGCCCGTGGGCACTTCACACCCTATTTTTACGGCACTGACTTTATAATATAATATAAAGTACTCAAAATATTACCTCATCACACATTTGAACAATATGTTGTATATCATCTTCAGCAATTTCGGTTCCCATAGATATTTCAGCAGCAGTCTTAACTTGCTCTTCTAAAGCTGGATTTAAAATGGAAGACAAATCAATTGATTTTGCATTTTCTCTCATACCTAAAACATAACAACATTAGTATACTAGTAATCATTAAACTGTTATGATTAATATATATATGTAAAAAGTATAAAATAATTTACCAAGAGTTTTAATTGTTTTAACATATTCTAAATTATCAGTGAGAATCTTTCCCAATTCTGGAAAATGCCATCCATACCATTCTCTACATCTCATAATGTAATTGTTTACTTCTTTATCAAGTTCATCCAATAATCCAATTGCTTGTACTATCATTGTATCAATTTTATCTGGACTAAATTTTAGCTTATAGCGGGACAAACTGTAATAATTTAATTATTAAATCATAAACAAAATTATTAAAATATATAAATTATACCTATGAGCTAGACCTAAAGACATTGCAGTCAAATCCTTTTTAGGTAGGCCAACTAATAAGTTTTCAAATTGTGAACGAATACATCGTAATAAATCTGATGCAGAAGAACTGGAAATACAGCTTATATTAAACTTTTCTTTAATTGCTAAACCTAATTTTGGGTCAGCAACCATCAATGAATCGGTACTATTTACATGTGATTTAATAACCTAAATGTACAAAATTTATATATCAATCATAAAACATATAAATAAACAATAAATATATACCTTTTTTAAAGATTTACATAATTTTCCTTCAATTAATGATGCAGCTGATGCTAAAGCTTCTGTAGTATCTTCAAATTTTTGAAAATGTTTTAACTTTACACTGAAATTAAATGATTTTTATTTTTAAAAATACCGTGATACTGACTCTCATTATATAGAAGACATCAATGTATATAATACAACATAAGTACAGAAATTTTACACGAGTATACTAATAAAAATAACATTGTAATTTTAACATTAATGGTAGTCTATTACAAGAATTGTAAACCTAACATTAGTAAATGTTAAAATTTTTATATAACAAATATTACGAAGTAATATATATCAATATTCAATGATCCAATAGTTAAGAAAATATTATTTATGAAAATTAAATTTAATTCTTAATATTTAATATTAATGATTATGGCAAATAGATTTAAACCAACATTTTATATGTTAGAACAGGCCAATTGATTAGACATTACATAGTAATATTAATAAAATAATATTTAAACTGAATTAATAGTACAATTATTATGTAATTACATTTTAGATGATTCTTCAGGAGACTGAAAATGACTGTATAAATCTCCAACATTTTTCAATTTTTTTTCATCCAGTAACTGTAATATAAATTGTAAATCTTTAACATATTATTAATATTAATTAATGTAATTAATATTAATTCAACAAACATAATAAAATATTGTATTTAGAAACACTAAAATAGAAAATACCTTAAATATAGCATATCCAGCAGAAGTTTCGAATAAGACCAACATATTTTATAACTTATGAAAAGCTAACAATTAAAAACCATACGCAAATATTTAATATAGTAGAAAGAAACAAAACCGATCACATGAAGTAAGTAATACACAAAGACAAAACTACAAAAGGATAAACACAAACACCATCTTCACACACTAAAAACAGTAAAAACCGTGAACAATAATACAGATACACCATACACGCACGTGTTTATAGTTTGGTGATTGGTTTGATATTCAAATCAAATACACATAAGACATAAATCGGTTTGTATTAAACATAAATTTTAAGGTTATTATGAAATATCATGGAGGAAAAATAAAAAATCAGGACCATAGATAATATATGATCGGGATGATAAATTTCAGGAGTATTATTTTAGGAACGATATTTTTTAAGAACAATATTTTACAGAAATTGGATTTTACAATAATACCATTTAACAGGAACTACTTCTATTAGAAATGTTATTTTAAAGGAATAATATATATCAGAAAAGTATTAGACAGTATCATAATAATCCGCAAAATATATTACAGTATAGCCGTGGTTACCATAATATATAATATTCTTGTCCATGGTGGTTACATGAAGTTCTCCGAAAACTGATAATGTTATATATGTTAATATGTACCGGTACGATGTAAAGAATTCATGGTGGTTACCGGCAATATGACAATATGTATAATTCTGGATTTCCGGCAGTATATATAATGCTGATTGATTTTAGGCAAAATAATAATTTACTAAGCGATTTTTTTCACCTTTTTTTTTTTTAAAAAAAAAAATAGTTTTCGAGTGGAAGGAATAGCTCGCTACGCCTACCGGCTCCGCTCACTTTCTTAAGCACCGCTTTACGGTTTACGGCACTTTTCGCGATGATCGGGCTACGCCCCAAGGGACTACGGCATACCTTCCTGATACTTAACCCATAAATCTGATAATGGTGTGGATAGGCAGTGGTTTTGTGTAAGTTGTCAGGTGTGACCTTAGGCAAAAATATTATCTGGATTTATAAATGGTAAGTTGATAACAACCATGTTTTCAACTACCAGATAACCAATATCCAGTAAATAATTTACGCTAAGTCTATAATAGAGCACGATTATTATATATATATTATAGATAATAGATATAATATAGAAAGGTTACGCGACGGTCCATATAATCTTATGATGGTCTACGGCGGAATTGTTTATCAACTAGTAGGTTTTACTCACTGTATACTAGCGCTATAATTGTGGTCTAGAGACCCGGACGTCCGTGTTCTTTATGCGTACATGGAATCACGGACGCCGTGTTATCAATTTGAAATTTCAAAATTTTATAAAAAAAAACTGTTAAATAATCTATTTTATTGACGTTTGTTCAATGATTCCTATCGCCTGGTGATTTAGTAGGTTACTTTCTTATTCGAAACCTCGAGTTCGAACCTAGTATAATCGACTAAGCTTTTTGCATTTTTTTTCAAAAATTTTTGATACAATCACTTTTTTGACACACTTTTGATCTTATGATACAAATTAGGTACTATCCGCACCAGTATCAAAGATGGGCTAGGTTTTAGGTATTAGGTTTGATTTATTTATTTGGCGATAAGTGCCATGAACACCCATTAACATTTTAAAGTCTCTAACTTTAAAATTGCCCGAGTTATCGTGAAATATTGAAATCCAACTCGTCAAAATTTCAGTTTTTGTGAAAAATGCCGTTTTTCGTCTTATTTTGGTCATTTTTTTCTATCGCATAGGATCAATTTTGAGAAATTCAAAAAATGACTTAAAAAAAGTATCAAGTACCAACTACATCCATTTTCCAACCGGAAACATATACTATTCATGAAAATCAGAGCATTATTTTGGGTCGAAAAAGTGTCTAAATACATAAAAATAAAATATAAAAAGACACACTTCATTGTAAAACCAATACATTTTTCATTTCGTTCCTAATGCTCTTAGGATTTAATTTCATTAAATTGAACCAATCCATTTGTTTATGAATAATATACAATAATTAAATACTAAAAATAAATGATTAATAAATAAATAATAGTTTACTAAATTAACAATAAAAAATTAAACAAAACTGTACTTTTTGTATACAATATTAAATATAAACAATATAAAACAATTTAATTTATACATTTTACACTATAATAGTATAATAAATTAATACATAATAACAAATTTATGAAAAATGTTAACACATTTCCATACCTTTTTGTTAGTAATGTAAGATGTAACCAATTAAGCTCTTGGTTATCAAGTTTTTAGGACCATTATAAAATATTACACAATGCGAATACTATATACACAATATATAACCTATTTTATGATATAATATGTATTACTATGACTTATTAACAAATTTTGTAATTAACAATAACTGATAAATTTAACTTTTTAATTGTAATTTCATGAATATTTATATACAAGTTTTATCAAATTCCAATAAAAAAATATACTATATAATATATATTACAGTGATTCTCAACCGGGTGGACATGTCTCCCTGAGGTGACATAATCTCAGTGTAAGGGTGACATAAATTATTGAAGGTATAAGAAAAAAATAAGAGAAATTAATTTTTTTTAAATAAAATCTTACTCTCTTAATGACAATTACGTCGAAGCCTGTTGTTTAATAAACACCTTAATGTTCAATACATTAATATAATATTACTGTATATTTCGATTATAGGGTGACCAAGTTTATAATAATCCGATAATCGTTAATAAAGGTGACACAAATTGAAAAAGGTTGAGAACCACTGATATATTATATAAAGAATATATTTTTATTACAATACTAATTGATACTGATTGGTACGATATGATAAAACAGTAAAATAAATAAAACATACGTTCTTTCATTAAAAAATTATTTATATATATATATAACCTAACTTATAGAACAGGGGTGGCGAACCTATGGCACGCGTGCCAGAAGTGGCACGTTGACCAAATTTCAGTGGCACGCCAAATTAAAAAACTTAAAAAAATATTATTTAATAGGTATCTTAAAAAAAATTATATTTTAAAACTTTAGTATGAGAAATTTTAAAAATCAAATTTAATAGTTTTTAATAATATGTACAAAATTGTGTTCATAAATATTATAATAAATAATATTTATTTTTTTATAATACCTATGTATTTTAATAAAATTAATTTTTATTTTTTTGGCACGCCAGCATATTTCAAAAAACTTGATTTTAAATTTTGGGCACTTGAACCAAAAAAAGGTTCGCCACCCCTGTTATAGAATAAATCACTTTCGACATACAACTTTACGAGTATACAGTCTGTGTATAATTAATTTTCTTATTCTAATGCACATTTTTTATATTGTACACTTCAACTTAATTATAATAAAATATGAACTTTAAATTTTGCAGGATATTATGTATATGTATAATTATTATTGACAATAATTATTTTACATTATTTATGAATTATTAGGATTTTAATCAATAATAATAAAAACAATCAGTCATTGTTATTCGATTTTTACTAAGTAATAATTATTGTACATTATATAACATAAATATATTATAATTTCTGTACATAAAGTCTGTAATATAGATAATTTAAAATGAAAAAATTTAGCCACCGTTAAATATTAATCAAATTAAAAATAATTCATATTATTAATTCTTTGGTCCACATCAAAACAATGACTTTGCCTAGGGTTTCCAGGAACCATTGGTTTCCTACGTGGATCTTTTGGAGCTGCCATCATTTGTGGACACATAATTGGAGGAGGCATGTGCCTCATATCACTATCCATAGGACGTTGTTGAACAAGTGTATTGGGTGTTGGTAAAAGGGGAGTACGAATTGCTGATGAGCATGTACTAACATCTTGTTGAGGTTTTCGAGGATCTCGAGTTGCACTTTTTTGAGGCGCCACTGGTCTTATTGTTGCATTAGTAGGAGTAACAGGAGGAACATTTTGTCCAAACATTGGATCTCTACCAGCTGTTATATTACGTCTAAGACGTGGATCATCAATTCCCATCTATTTAAAATAAGTTTAGGTACAATAATTCACATAAAATAATAATAATAGTTTTTTAATACCGTAGGTGGAATTTTTGAATAGTCTGTCAATGACACTTGGGTTGGTTTCATCTGATATTTCATGGGAGGATGACTATCAAGTGAAGCATCTATTTCTGTAGCTGCTGCAACAGGAAACTGAAATGGCAGTTGTCTTAAATCTACATCCGATTTTCCTAATTCTACAGCATTATTATCATTACAAGTTGGACTAGCTGGAGATTCTTCAATAATATCATTTCTATAAAATAATTTAGCATATGTATATATATAAATTTTAACTTAAATAATTTTATTTAATTAACATAAATAATAAAGAATGTGCATTATTTCTGTTGAATTAGATGAAATTATATCATTCATTTCTATTAAGGCATTAAAAAATTAAGGATTCATTAAAATTTCAAAATAAAATAAAGGTTAGCATTTATTAATTTAAAATATATGATAATATATAAGCAAACCAAGTAACTAGTATAAAAATATTAACAAAAAAAGATAATTTAAAACCTACTTCTTCTGATCAGTTTCCTCAAAATTATAAGGTGATTCCAAAGGAGGCAGATGAAAGGGAGAAGGTTGTTCTGTTTTTATTGCTTTATCACTGCCAATTTGTTCTTTAATACTATTCAAAAGTTTTGCCATATCATCACTTATAGTAATTTGATTTAAGTCAACCTGGTAACATTGCATATAACAAAGAATATTAATTTATTAACATATTATTTTACAAATATGTATAAAAAAAACTTTAAAATAATCAAATATATACAATTCTATAAAATTATAACTTTAGAAAATATATAATACTTACTTTTTCTACTTTTTCAACTTTAGTTGAATTTGATTTGAATAAAGAACTTATTGGAGATTTTTCATTTTCTTCTTTTGGTAATGAATTTAAAACATTACTAATAGGAGTAGAAATAGAATGTTCTGAAACATCACTTGAATATTGTTCCTCTTGATAAATATCTTCATTGACATCTGTTTCATTATACTATAAATATTTTTAATATCAAAATATTAATTTCAGTTAATATCTGTATGATTATTTTTATTAATTATTATCATTCATAATTAATATTGAGAATGACTAATATGTAATATTATTATTATAAAATACTTGTACTTACAAATTTCTGTTGAATTTGTATTCGCTTTAAAAGTTCTTTTTGTTTTTTTGGTAATTGTTGATCTTTTCCATCAGATTGGAATTTTTCTTCATCAATAACAAGATCTATAATAAAATATATGAGTAACACATTTATTATCTCTATTTAAAATTATATGTATTTAACAAATAATAAATTATAATAATGGTAAGGAATAAAACAAATACTTATAATTTGTTATAGTTATAGTCTATAGAACTATTATGATTATATATATATATTTCCCATGTTTGAACCGACGACCTGGAAGGGACTGTATTATCATTACTTCCTTCAGAATATGAATATATTTATATGAAACTATTTATATTATGCATGTTAAATTTCAAAATTTTTATAAAAAATAAAATACATATATGGTTAAATTTATAATTATTTAATTACAAATTTTTAATATAGGTATAACAAATTAATATGCTTTAATTATTAAATTTTACTAATATTTGACAATGTAAATAACAATTAATATAGTTGTACATATTTAAGAAATAGGAAAAACATAATTTTAGTTAAAATAATATCTAATAATTAAATGACTTTACTACAGTAGGGAATTTAAGGGGAGAAATAATAAGGCTAATGTTGGCTAAAATGAGACATAATATTATATAAATATACCTATAGGTATAGCAAATATTATAATTACTACTCTTCAAATTTGTTCACATTTTTAATTTCCATTCCCTTTTTAATTCATTATTGGCTACACTATTTAAAGACAGGTCATATTTTCTTTAAGCAAATTAATATTTTTAAAAATTCACCTAGCTTAATGAACTCCAAGAAATTTTTTGACCTCTAAATCTGTTACTCCATAATTATTAAATATAATTAATAAATATTAAGAAAAAATATATATTTTTACATACCATTAAATTCATCATCATCACTCAAATCATCTAATAATGGTTGATCATTAGCATGAATGGATAGATCTTCTTTTCGTTGTCTAATTTTTTCCAATCTTCTTTCTTCGTGTCTTTCTTCTCTTAGTTTTTTCTTAATTTCTCTTTCTTGTCTTTGTTTATCCCTATGATCTCTATGATGTTTTTTATTTTTATGTGTTAGTCGAGTTTTTCGAATTATATTTGGTAATTGTTCATTTTCATTAACTTCACTAAAAGTATTTTTGTATATTTTTTATTAATTTTATATAGTATAATAAATTTTAAAATTAACAAGAGAATGTATACTATAATATAATTAATATTAGTTTATATATGAGGGGGAATCAAAAAGAAAGTTGCATTTTGCCATACTTTTTGTTGAAACTTTGGTATAACACTCTACATATTATAATATCAACATATTGATTCTTAAATTAATAGTTAGTTGTTAAGCTTATCAGTGACAAGTTGACAATCATGGCTACTGCTACTATTATGTCGTCCAAAATTGAAAATCGTGCAGTTATTCGATTTTTATGGTTATAAAATTATAAATCAGTACAAATACATGGGGAGGTATGTGAAGTTTACGGTGACAAAACAATTTCGAGATAAACAGTTAAAAAGTGATAATTGTTATATCTAAATATTTATCAAATTATATATTATGTTTTGTGATAAATAAGATTTATATTAAAAATATTATAAAAATTAATATTATTAAAATATTATATTGTTTGTTGAGAATAATTATTATATATAATTTAATAAATATTTAGATACAACAATTTGATGCATAATTATTTAATACTTAATGTTTGTACATTTTTCATACTTTTAAACTTTAATTAAACTTACAAAGTATTGTCAACCATAGATTCATCTCGCGATGGTGATGGCATTGGTGTACTATTATTATTATTATTTGTTTCTGTAATGAAAAAAAAAACATATATTATTTCATTAATATCAATCTTTAAATAATCAAAGTAGACACTTGATATCAATAACAATAAAATAAGCAAGTAAAGGGTTAGCCGGAATAACATGCTATGAAACAATTTTTCAGATTTTTTTTTTTGTGGAATCTTAATATATTTTTAGAATTAGAAAATTCCCAAAACATTTTTATCGTATATAATTATGGTGTATACACATGGAAATCGTGCGACGGTCAACAATTAAATTGAGCTATGTGTATTCTGTTCATGATCATTTACGCACAGACAAAAGGAAAAAGAAAAGATTTTTTATATGCCTCCAGTGGCGTAACTAGGGGGGGATGTTTTGGGTGTCTGGACACTCCCTTGGACTGTATTTTTTATGAAAATTTCATTTAATGACCACTGAATAAAATGTCCTATTTATTTTAATTTTATAACATAAAACTATAAAAGTTAAGTTAAAATTAATAGTATAAGATAAAAGCAAAATAATGCTGTAAACCAGGAGTCACCAACTAATTTCTATGGAGGTCCATTTTGAAACTTACCAAACGGCCGTGGTCCCTAACAGTTTTAATGATTTTTACACATGTTATTATATATATATATATATTTTAAAAAGTAGTACCTATTTATATTTAGTGATATGATTTATAATATTTATATATGTATTTAGTAAAATACAATTACAAAACAAAATATTTAAACAAAAAACATTAAGTAGGTACTCATTATTTGATGCAAAAATTTACATATTTTATTTTTACATTTACTTATATTAATTTAATCATATATATATATATATATATATATATGGATAAATATAATTATATAAATTAATTATTGATTTAATGTAAAAAATTACATTTTTTTTTATTTATAACAAGTTTAATTGTAATGATGTGTAAAGTTTGTATAACTGATTTGCATTAACTATTTTTAGATTCTGTGCAGAGCGAATTGGTTTTACAATGGTGTATCTTTTTTTTTTTTTTTGTTTTTATGTCTGAAGACACTTTTACTACCCGAAATAATGCAAAACGACGAAGAAACGGCATTTTTCACGAAAACTGAAACAAATTCGGTTTCAATATTTCATGATAACTCAGGCAATTTTGAAGTTATAGACTTGAAAATTTTATTACATATTCACATAGCTTATATATATATATATGTGGTAAATTAATTTTTTTACAAAATATAGGACGTTGAATATTTCATAAAATTTTCAATTTTTTGTATATAATGTTGGATAATGATAAAATTGGCAATTTTTGTCATCAAGGTCTGAAAATTTCACTGAAGTATATTTACGTATTACTAAAAATTAGTTAAAAATTTACATATTTTATTTTTACATTTACTTATATTAATTTAATTATATGTATATTGATATAATGATATATCTAATATAATATATAATATAATTATATAAATTACATAGGTATTGATTAAATGTAAAAATTAAATTTTTTATTTTTACCGGTTTTAATTGATGTGAAGTTTGTGCAACTGATTTGCATTAATTATTTTTTATATTGTAAAAATCTTAATAACATAAAAGCTACTCCGCTAATAAGGGTCTATAAAAAAAGCGTTCGTGGTCCGTATCCGGACCGCAGTCCGCCAGTTGGTGACCCCTGCAGTATAAACTATAATACAGGACACTATACAAAATGTGGCGGACTGATGATCAATTCCCTCCAATATTATATTGGTATTGCCTATATTTACAACTTATTTTTATATTGAGGAGTTCCTGCTTTATTCATAATTTTATTTGTTTATAATATTATAAAAATATAATTATACCTATGTACGACGAACCCATTATATAAGTTTATCAAAAGTTAGATACTAAAAACGTATTTAGATTATTTTATTTACGGAGAGAGATATTTTAATTAGGCGGACACCCCCCTCGAAATAATCCTAGTTGCGCCACTGTATGCCTCAACAGTATAAAGATTTTTATTAATCATTATCAGGCTGATCAATAATAATATGTATTAGTATATTTTAGTTACCTACATAAGTAGTATATATTATATAATATATACCTTAATAATTATGTAATTATTTAGGTAATACTTTTTAAACAATAATAAAATACAAGGCTTATTAATATGTGTTATAGTATTATTGTGTTTAATACATAAAGTTTTTATAAAAAAATACATTATAGTAAAATAAAGTAATATTATATTAATAATATTAATTGTTGATAGTGTAAAGAACGTGCTTGTGTAGTCCAAACAATATAATATATTAAAGAGAAATAATAATTTTGTTTTTATTTTTCATACATACTGTAAAATTTACAAATTGTTTCATAGCACGTTATTTCAGCCAACCCTTCAAGTATTCATCAGTTATGAAAAAAAGAGATTGAAATAAAAATATCCTACTAAATGATTTAGAATTTTAGAAGATGCATGGTGAGAAAATTCAAAATATTCAATTTTAAATATAAGTAGTAATACTGTATAATATGATTATTTTGTCAGCAATAACTGCTATTAACCATTGATTTTATAATAGACAAGGCACACAATAGAAAAAATCAATAACCACCTAAGGACTGTCAGCTGTTATAAAGCGCTGTAGTCGACGACTGTCAATGGTAGAGTAGAATATGGCTTATAAATCCTTTTTAAAATAATAATCGGTTATATATATAATATATATTTAAAATGCTACTATAGGGCTCATTTTTAATATAAAATATATTATTTATAAATATAATTATATACAAGTTATACTATTAGTAATAACCAGTTTTCCTAATAAACAAATTTTACTATTATATTTTTTATTACAAAAATATACAAATACACGTCATAATTACGAGTACATAATATTTTATCAACTAGAATTCATCAATCGTCATTCGCAACTGCAACTTGACGTATGTTATACAAAATTTGAATTTGACACTTGATAGATATTGCGTAAGTTTTTAAAATTAATAGTGCTGGTCAAAAAAAAATTCTTATTAATTATTTGTGCCTGGAGGGAATAATATATTATTAATAAATTATTGTTTGTTTGATATAAAAGTTATTTTATATTAATAATTTTTCCATTTTATTTGGTTTAAAATTGCTAGTTAGATCAACCCAATACCTAATATTTTATATTACATTAATATGTATTTTTTTGTTTATTTCTGCAATGTTAAAAATGAAATATAAATGAATAAATGAATATTAAATTATGAAATATAAATAATATAGGTTCAAATATGAGACATATACAGTCACAAAAATTGTTTACTCTGAGTTACAGCCTAATTCGAGTACTACCAAATTATTGTAAAAATATTCACCATACAGTATTATCTGACCATTAAAAATTCAATAATACAGGATATTATAATAATATTGTTAGTTATTAATATATTTTATACAGAACAGAAATTTGTTTTAGATAACAAGTCGTTGTCCGCCAATGCTATGCACCACCGCCGCATAGTTATGACGAAGCAAAAAGATGAAAATACAATATTATTATATTAAAAATAAATGTTTTTATGAAAAATATTTGTTTTAATATAACACCATCTCTTGACTACCTATATAAATATATTTTTAGTCACCAAATAACCCTATATCATGGATTAATCTGTCTATTATAAAATAAATGCTATTAACAATTATTGTCCTTGAACACTAATGTTTTTATAAAGGTATAGAAATTTTAAAAAAATTACCTAAATCTTCATCTGGACTTTTTTCAGTACTTTTTAATTCTGGCGGAACAGGTATTTGCATTTCCAATAAAGATGGAATTTTATTCTTGTCGTTTTTAGAAATAAAATTACTTTCTATTGTGGTTTTAGAATCCTCTTCAAAATTATTCTAAAGAATAAAATATCAACTACTATTATTATTTATTAGTTAATAATTAATTGATAAAGAATTTAATTTTTTTAATTTTTTCTTTTATACCTTAAAATCTTGATTATCATTTTCATATTCTGGTGGATCATAACGCAATTTTCCAAATGACTAAAATTGTAAAATAAATGTAAAATATTATATAATTATGTTAATTATATCAAAGTAAATCTCATTTCAAAATATTACCTTAAGCAATATCCTTTTTTGTTCTTCATCAAGCTTAGCATGACTAAAACGACAACTAGAACCAGAATAACATTTCATACCAGTATGATAATACTTGCAAGGAAATTCGCTATGCATAAATGTGCATCGATCCTCTTTAGAACAACAATCCATTAAGTAAAACTTACACAGTTCCATTTTTCGACCATTTGGTTGTTGATGAGAATATGTACAATTATTTTCCTAATAAATTTGAATAATGTATCAATTTATAGTTATTTATTATTTTTAATACAATATTACCTTAAGGCATTTTCCTTGAAGAAAATATTGACAAATTTTTTCTTCATCATCAGGACGTTTATTTTTCAAAACAGATCCAACACCTATTCGGCGTTTTGAAGACATGCCTCTACCTCTTCTGTCCATATCAACACCACTACCACGTCTTCCCCTTCCACGCCGAACAAAATTATTATCCCTTGATGGTCGAAAATCATCTTCATTTTCTATTTTAATATCATATACTATTAATTACTTGATATATAAATATTAAAATGTTTAAAGCAATAATTCATTTTATATCAAATATCAAATATTATAATTTAGCAAATTTATTCAAGTTACAAAAATATATTAGTGATCTTACCAAATTTAATTAAATCTATAAATATACAAAATTATTTTATGCTTTTTTAATAAACAAATATTATTATTATAAACTTTAAACAGGAATATAAATTAGGATTATTAACAAATAATAAAATAAATCATATTTCTTTACCAAATTCTCGTGGAAATGAATCAAAATTTGATATATCAGGACTAGAACCTCTAACATATAGAATTTCTTCATCATTACCACCATCTACTGATTCCATTTGTGTCTCATTATTTTTTCTTCTATTAAACAGCCCCTTTAAAATAAATATTTTGTATATAATACAATATATGTTACGTGTAATTATTAATATAATATTTTACATTTTGGTTATTTCTTAACACGAGATCTTTTTCATCAATTTGATCAAATCTACGTCTCTTACGTCTAGGTCTATCATCATCCAATTGATAGCCTACATCTCGTTTCATCATAGCTCCTTTATTTCTTAAAAACCGGTCACCTCTGGCTCTACTGGTATTAAATCCTGCAAATGATTTGTTTGGACCGTGCAACAATTTTTGTCGTGATTGTTGAGGTCGCTGTTCCTAACATATAAAATATAAATTAATTATTAAAATAAAACAGAAAATTACTAAAATATAATTATATGTTTATTTAATTTTTTTAACATTATTTACCACATTCCATTGATATTCAAAATCTTTTTCCTTTGTACTTTCACCAACACTATTTTCTTTGAATACTTTAGGTTCAGTATTTTGTTCGGTTGTTTCAACCACTTCAGTTTCATCTTCTTCATCAAAAATCTCCCCATCCTCAAGATCTTCTTCCACCTCATTTTCACAATTATTACCATTACTAAAATAATTTAATTATTAATTATTATTGTAATAACAAATTTAATGGATGCAGAAATATCTAAACATGTTGTACTATGCTACAGTATTATTATTCAAAATTTTTAAATCTACACATTAATAACAATTAATATTGTTAATTTTATAAATAATTCTTTAAATTGTTTTATTTTGGGTCAAAATTAACTATTAAGAAAATAATTTTGCCCTATGCTTTTATAATACTAAATACCTACTAAAAATTAATTCTATTAACTATAACACATATCGTTTGTAGTGAAATAAGTATAATTATTAAATACTTAATTAATAAGCATTTATTAGAAGATTAATTCATAAAATGTATTTAGTTTTATATTATCACCCATTAAAAATATATCAATATGTTTATAATAGAAGTAATACTTAAATTTAAAAAAAAATTATATTCCATATATATATAGTTATATTTAAATATGTGTGATAAATATATTTAGGTATATATAATTTTACTGAGTACAGAAAACTTAAATTATAATTATCATTCGAAAACTTTTTAATATTAAAATTAATGATGAATATTTTAATTATAAAAATTAATAATTTTTATTACATTTATTTTCAATATTAAATCAATAAATATACATCTATAAATACCTAAATAAATAAAATGATATTAATAAACGTAGAAATAATTGTACCAATTCTCATAATTGTTGAGCTATATTTTAATTAATAAAAGCTAAAAGCTTTTACTCAATTATACTATCATTAAGAATTAAATAATATTGAAATGTATAGATGCGCGATTTAATAATTAAGTGAATTATAAATATTTAAATTCCCTTAAAAAGTTTTTACTTTAAATGGATTTATCAGACGCCAATTTAAATGTTAATAAATTAAATATAAAATAAAAAAAATGGGTACATTAACATTTTAATGTATTGCTACTACCTCGTATTATAAATAAGTAGTAATAAAATTAAGAATAAAACCATTTTTTATTTTCATACAAATATTCGACATCAATCAAATTACCTACACAAGTGTATTTAAAAATATCAAATATGAATTATATTTATATATATATGGCATTTAAGATTCAATAATAATCTCTATAATAAAATATCTAATACATTAAAATTTCGATTTCAAAGCAATATTCAATGTTTAATAGTAATAAATTTAATAATATTCAATTTTATATAATTAATGTAGGTAGTAATAACAATATGGAAATTTAAATTATCGACATGTATTATTTTATAATTAACTATTTTAATAAAATATGATAAAAATATACGTAAAGATAAAAATAAATATCAAAATTCAATTTTAATATTGAAAATCACAAATGTAATCACATTTTCACATATACATGTGAAATATCTACGCGTCTATAGCAATACAAATTAAATTATAATTTTCATTAAAATTAATTTATTTTAATATACAATACAAATAATGGAAATTTATTATTTTGATACTTAATGAATGAGCATACCTATCAAATTATTTAATTTTCAACTACCTACAACAATAAAAATTTATTTTTGTTCCCCAATACATATGAATAACGAATAATTATAAACAATGTTAATAACCAATGTTATCGACTATGATGAATTATTGGTGGGTAATATATTAAATTTGTATAAGTAATATATATATTAACAATACATTGGATACCTACTATATAATGTTAAAAATTGGAACAAATAATAGGTGCAAGTCCTACGAAAATGGCAACAATGCATTTACACTAAGTGAATTAAACAATGCATCATGAAATATATTAAATTTATTGATTTTAAAATAAAAAATTGTAATTTCCTACGCATTTTATACTTCGATCAAAAATCGATTTATATTAATGAAATAGCAAATATTGAATACACAAAATATATTACAAGAAAAATTGTAAGCGTAACATCTGTTGGATTAATTAATATTTTCAACAAATATTATAAGTTACAAAATTGTGTGTATACATTTATTCAAATATAGAAAAACAAACTACCTATCACAATACATTTAAGTAGTAGGTATTAAAATTACGCAGAATTTTCGAGAGTGAATATTACTACAAACATTCAATGAATGAACAAATTACAATATACTATAGTAAACAATATAAGTTAATTCTGGGCACGAATAAAAATGTAGGACAAAGGACAAACAAGACACGGACGTCAGAGGTCTGACTGCAACAGCATTGTAGTCACTAGTCACGGCGTCGTGCATTGATTATATCTGAATAATGAAATTAATAATAAATTCCTGACGAATTTTCATGAATTATTAGTGATTACGCTAAATATTAATGTTATTGTTGTAAAACTAGACGTTAAAAAATAAAAAATCCACAAAATGAAGCAATACTATTATTTATAAATAAATTTGTATATGAGGTTTTATTGATTTATAACTTATAATATATTATTATACTAATACCTTCGAACACTTTGTAAGTCTAGTACCATGATGTAAGTGTGTGACGTATGATTAAATAATTTTTGACTATAATAAATTTGTTAAATAATGTGGGATCTCGATGTTATGCATTTACTATTATGAGGGTATTCATTCAAAAAACTAAAATAATTAAATGTATGAAAATGCCAAAATGGCAGTTGTCGTATTCTGTAATATATTATTACGATATAAAACTATTTTCTATGAAATTATAAAATATTATGAATAAGTATAATATTATAACATTTAATAGTCGAATGGTGCGCTACCGGTCGCCATTACCGTAAGGCAATTTGTTCTCGAGACAAACATTGGGTACCAGGCTATGCGCGCGTGTATATTAGAAACGTACAGCGGACGAAATGCGAAAATAATGAAAATATGATTTCATTCTATTGGTTCACCTTAATGCGGTGCATATTATTATAATAGTGTATTACGCACGACAGGCTGCTGTGTCAATTATGACGAAAGAAAAGAAATAGAATGCGAGAGAAACGCGCCTACCACACGTAACAAAAAGAGACAGAGAACCACGAAACGATATGCCATAACCGGATACAATGTAGAATTATTGTAGAAAAGTAAAATCAGTAACCACGAAAATATGCCGTTAATATATTTATTTGTATACTTGAACAGAATAATATAGAAATAAAAGCAGAAGAGATAGTGTTTGCGAGACAAAAGTAAAGAGAGGGGACAAGTATGAACTATGAAGTAGCACAACGCTGAACGCTGTGCGATGCGAATAAAATACAAACTTCTCTATGTTCCGATTATAAAATATAAATTACAATATCAATGTACTATTTCAACGACTGAAAATACGGGGAAAAAAAAGATGGCGGCGTCCAATCGATGCGCATAGACGAACTACGGAATGAAATACTTAATATAATTATATCGATTTTATTTTGTTTTTTGCTATTTACCTTTGATAATTTCAGGAGCAAAAAAAAGCGTGATAATTATTAATTATCATTATTACTCATCGTAGAGTGACGAAAAACAAAAATTATCATTTTTTGTCAAAATAACTTACACGTTTTATTATATCCAAAAATCTGAAAAAGACCCCGATAACACAACATATTCATGTTCCCGATATGGTCGATAACATATTTATATTTACGGTAATCTAAATAGAAGCTCATTAATTAGTATTAATATAAATAATATATATATATATATATATTATACATATATATATTCTGTAAAAAAATCATTTCCCCTAGTAAAAGGGCACATCTTATTGACTTTTTTTGCTGTATTACTGCACCTTTCATCGAGTAAATTTGGCCCGTCTATATTGGTGACAAGGGCCATTTTATTGGAGGCTGTTTCGTCGCTTTCTTTGAGGACAGATTACCAAAAGTACGTCATTCAATCGGATCGACAAAAAAAAATCATTTGCAAACGTAATTATGAAAATTTAACACTTTGTACACTTAAGTTAAATTATAATATTAATATTAATATTTATATGGACTTATGGATAATAATATGATATGATTATGATTATTATATTATATTATATTATATTGTTTCTACTACTTATTATTAGTACTATTTAAATGCAGGCATCTTGAATATTCGACAATACATCGATGCACAAACATTGGGCAGCGTTCCGACTTTTACGCGGCTTCACTTAAAATGTCGGTCGGTCGAATCACTCGAACCGTCCTTGGTAGCCACGGAATGCATTCACCGCGCGCGAGCACAACGCCCATAGTCGTTTGCGGCGGCGGCGGCGTTGTTACTTGTTAGTATAGATAGAGAGGAGGAGTAGAGGTGAAAGGAGAACGGACCCGACCCGCACGCGCAACATAGAGTGTGTATGAGTATGGCGTATAATGTTATTGTCATAATAGTTCTCAAATCCCAATCTCAATCGTTCAGTTTCAGTGGCTGCCAGTCGCGAGTTTGCGACTATGAGTTTATGAGTTATGACCCATAACCATAAGTTTTAGAACTTAGTAACGTGTACATTCCCCTTCATCGTTTCCAATCATACTTCATCATATTAGGAATATCAAGTGGACCCCATGCAACGTTGCCAGTTCACATAAAAATATTGTATATATAATAAACTTATAGAGTGCGCCACAATTACAACACAATAGAAAAATATGTAGATATACAAGATTAAATTATAGATTTTAAATTTATAGATTTTCAAGAAGTAAAATAATACGTATCGATACGTACCGGAAACGAACTCTAGCGTTCAAGAAGTTTACGGTACGTTACAGTGGTACGTTTGCGATACGTATCTATTCGTATCGGGATTAGACTTCGGTACTTGATGGTACGTTACGGGATACGGACTCGTTTCTCTATGGGGGTATGTACTTATCATATAGAATTAGGCGGTAAACTAAATAGATATATTTCAATTAATAATATGGATAGTAAAAATTAAAAATAACACAATAGGTGTTTTTACAAAGCAATACTTCTGTTACAAATAATTCTATTATGAAGGATTTTTTAATTTTTATTAAATAATTAAATATTAAATAGGTGCCTACTTATTACTTAATAAATTTAATATTTAAAATTTAAATTACGTTATCGTTAAACGAAATTAGTGATAAAAGATAAAACTGTATTCAGAATGTTGGAACCATGAATTAAGATATATATATATCCACCTTGGTTGAAACCATAGAAAACATCCAATTTACTTTTACTTTTATTCATGAAATATAATATATTATTACAATTTTGCAACTTTATTTTAACATAATTTATTTTATTTTGTCTTGGGCACACTGTTTGTCATAGCCCATACCCATACCCACGATGTAGAGAAGATCTTCTCTACCATAAAAAAAGTACTATAATATAATATTAATGCCCATACCATGACAAAATAGATAGGTATGATGGCAATAATCCCGAACTTATGATTTCGGCGCACCACGCCTACTGTAGTTCGTCTCTTATGATTGGTCATGCTATTTTACCGCCAAATTATAAATATTAATTTTTATAACAGCACGTTGCACGTATTACCTAAGCCTCATTACCTCAAGCACTATTAATCTAATTAATTTTGTATAATTTCATTGAGTTTTATTGTTAAATCATTTATTATTACGATGCCTGTTTGTAGTTTTGCGAATTGTTTGACAGGCAGTAAAAGCAAACATATTGTACAAATTAATAATAATCGACCAATAGTGTGCCATCGATTCCCTAAAGATGTGTATTTTAGAAAATTATGGCAACAAAAATGTGGAAAAAAAAATATTAATTTTGAATCTGGTATTATATTATATAACTAGAAGTTTTATTAGGTTAAATATTTTAAATTATGTTTTACTATAATACTATATGACAAAAAACCTCCAAAAAATAAAAAACTCACAAAGTTCATAAAATAATATTAAGCAACATCAGATTCTGTTGCATTAAAATAAAATAAACATAATAAATTAAAATCATTAATTATAATAAAAAAATAATATTTAAGTATGTTAATTATAATTTAAACTTTAAAAATTGTCAAATACGCACGTAAATCACGTTGTTTAATATAATCCAGAGACAGAATCATAGAAAAATAGATTATTGAAATATTCAATATACAATAATATACATATTACATATACATATTAATGTATAATATAACATAATATAATTCATATGATAAGATTATGAACCAATGAAAAGTGGCGAACTACGCTGTAGGCAAGGCAGGTAGGAGGGTGTGCGCCAGATTAAAGTTGCCATCATACCTATCTATTTTGTCATGCCCATACTATGTTTTTTCTCCTCACTCAATATCGTCCCTAGACTTCTCTCTGTGAGCGATCCATTAATTTATTATGTCTATGTAATATTATATATAAATATCCCACCTTAACAGATACATAATTGCATAATAATTATCAAATCAAAACAACATCTATAAAATCATGACAAAATAAATTATTTTTTTATGTAAGAGACTATGAGTATTAAGTAATAAATATAGGTACTACTCATAGTCTCATACTAGTTTACTACAAAAGTACAAAAAAATAAAGCGTTGATTTTATATTATTATATAATAGGCAATACTGCAATATCATTGAGTTTTATACTCAATGACATAAAATTTATTATATTATATTATTATAAAATCAATGGTAAAAAAGACGAGCTGATACTCCTGCCGCAGGGATATAGGCGTGCTCGATTTGGGGGGGGGGGGACCCTGGGGGGGCGGGGTACCTGTTCTATTTTTTATTTTTTTTAAGCGTACCTCTACCAGTGTTAGGACTTATCTAGATAAATTTATCTAGATAAATTATCTAGATAATTATTTTTTTATCTTTTATCTATATCTAGATAAATAAATATAAGTTATCTAAGTATTTATTTAAGATAAAAATTTAACTTATCTAGATAAATAATTATACAAGATAAATTTTTTGATGATAATTAGATGGTTCTGTTTCAAATTGTTTAATTTTTATTCTCATTATCTCAGACACAACGTGTACGTAAAATAACATCCAGGGCTAAAAATATATGATGTTTTTCTGAAAAGACTATTAATTATTCCTATTTAGTAGGTACTTATTACTTATTAGTTATAAATAATTAATATTCTATATTTGGTTTATAATAAACTAATTAATTTATATAAGTAGCCTATATTAGTATATTACTGTCGCGAGAAATATGACTCATGACCGGTGTTATTTCCCAGAATTTTATAAATATTTTTGGTGATACACAACATGATATAATTAATAAAGCCAAAAGTAAACATATTATAATATAGGCATAAACTTGCATGATGGTATATTATATATTTTTTTTAATTACCTAGTTGTTTTAATTTTAATTTCTATAATTATCTGTTATTTATCTAGATAAAATATTTTTATCTTTTATCTTTTGGTTAGATGAATTTAATTTGTTTATCTTTTATCTGTATCTTAGATAAAATTTAGTGTTGTTATCTTTATCTTTATCCAGATGATTTTTTTGTTATCTGTTCCTAACACTGACCTCTACTAATTATTAAATCCCCTATGATATTACATGTACTTAGCATATTAGGGGGGACGTTAATTTTTTTGAAAGTCTGATAGTCCCCCTTCTTCTTTTTCTCCAAATCAAACACTGGCATATAGGGTGTGCAAATCATAGTATTTAATTTTAATTCGAATTTGAATGCAATGATAAACCATTGTATTCGAAAAAACGATTCTGAGCGAAGTTCAGTCAAATAATGTAGATATTGATTAATATATTGCCGTTTTTTCGTCATTTTTTCTAATGCATAAGGTCAATTTTGAGAAATTTGAAACATATATGCTATTCGTGAAAATCGGATATTTATTTCGGGTAGTAAAAGTGTCTTCAGTCATAAAAACAAAAAAATAAAAATATCAATTTTAAAGAGCTATAAAAAAAATTGAGACTGGATTTTTCTAATATTTTGATATGATGACTTAAGAATAATAATAAAAAAAAACGGTGGTCACTCATCCACCGTCTATGCCTGGCTACGGTGCTTAACACCAAGGTAGCATTCGGGAATGTTACGCCGACTACACTATACGCGTCTCCCATAGAGCCATAGTTTTTGTGAATGCTGTGTTTTTGTCATTTTTTTCATAATGTTTTCGTTTAAACTAAAAATATCAACTTTAAACAGCTATAAAAAAAATTGAGACTAAGGATTTTTCTAATATTTTGAATTAATGTTAAGTAATATATAATATAATTCAGTGAAATTTTCAGACCATAATGCCAAAAATTGCCAATTTTATCAAACATTATATACAAAAAAACGAGAATTTTACGAAATATTTAAAGTCCTATATTTTGTAGAAAAATTAACCCTAACGGTTCAAAAATTTTACCACGTATACATAGTAGCTATGTGAAATTGTGAACCATAGACCTTATACTAATAATATAGTATAAGGTCTATGATTAACACCCAAAATTGCCCGAGTTATCGCAAAATATTAAAATCAAATTTGACGAAATTTCAGTTTGCCGTTTTTTCGTCATTTTTTCGTCGTTTTTTCTATAGGATAAATTTTGAGAAATTCTATAAATGACCTAAATAAAGTACCTACTACATCCACTTTCCAACCGGAAACATATGCTATTCGTGAAAATCGGAGCATTATTTTGGGTGTCTACAGAATAAAAACAAAAAATAATCACACATCATTGTAAAAACAATATATTCTTAATTCTTCGCTTCGCTCAGAATCTAAAATAAATTTAAGTTAAACTTAAATTATCAAATTGCCGACTTCAGACTTTATTATATACGTTTACCGATTTGCCGACTATCCGAATATTCGTGGTGGGTGATGCCGTGATGGTGATACACCCCATCCACCCCCTTTCCGGACGACACTGGTGTCAACTGCTGAACTGTCATGTGTCGAGGTCCACTGTTATAATATTGGTATTATACTTTTATGGATGAAATAATTACTGTCATAATAAAGGGGAGGGTGCTAATTTTATTTTATTTAATTTAATAAATCACATCATATTATGATATGACCTATGATGTATATAGTATATTATAATATTATTTATAATAATTTATATAATATAAATATATATAGGTATACCGTATACCTATATAAAAATATATACTAGTAAAATATACGTAAATATTAAATATATCATATTTCAATATAATTGTAATTAAATACTACAATTAATGCTTTCATGAAAACCACCTTGAAAATTAATGCTAATAGATACGGCCATGCTTTGACCATTAGAGATCATATAGAATATAATTAATTGTTAGAAATTATAACTAGGAATATGGTATAACTATAAGACATAGTAAATAGTAATAATGTATAGGTATTGTCATTAGCCGTTACAACAAATTTATAAGGTGTAGATTGGATATTATGTTAATTATTTCAAAATTATAATTTATATACCTATTTCAATTTTCAAAGGTACCTATACAATGTGTCAAATGTCAATGTTGGTAATTTTTAAATGTTATGTTATTTTACAAATATTACAATATAGTATAATGTATATTGTATACCTATGCTATATATTACTATATTAGGTATATAAGAAATATGGTAAAATATAAAAGTAATCAACCATTTGTCTGTTATTTTATGTTCACGATTTTGGTAATTTAAATCGTGATCATATAGGTCACCATATTGTATCCTATCACCTATAAATTATTTACATGGAAAAATTGGAAAATAAAAATCAATAGCCAATAGTTGAAATATTTATAATAGGTATTATGTAATGACGTAATGTGTATTGATTATTTTCATTCTTCTATTTCATAAAGATAAAGATATAGCCTATATCACAGATATATAGAATAATTTATTTTAGTTTATTCTATAAATCTGTGGCCTATATAGCTATACCTAAGTATACCTACTGTATTCGTGTAGTGTACACTGTACCTATACAAATATTGAGTGATGACATAACATAAATGCATATATTATTATTTAGTTTAGTGTTTAGACCACTGATGGAACAGACGAACAGTGCACACCGTATTGTGAATTGCATTGCGATTAATGCATGATGTATCGTTTATTCGTTTACTATCGTTTTTATTACTTATAAAAATATAAATTATATAATAATGTACAATAATATTATTATTTATTATCTAGAAATTTACTCTTTCTTCCCATCCATTTCTTCTAATATTATATACGCGAGTATAATGTTTTTTAAAATATGATGATAAATTTTTCGTATTCGTACCTATAATCTATAAAGATATAACTGATATAAGATATTGGACCTATGACTTACCTATCATATATTAATATATATATTTATTATTATATGCACATTCATTTCAGGCAAAAAAATATCGAAGACTTGTGCATGTTGGTGGTTTTATAAAAATTTAATTAGGTAATTTAAACAATTTTATAAAAACTCTGTATTCTACATATACCTACCTATTTATTTTTATTTAATATTTATATTAACAAGTGGATATGTTTGATTTTTGTCTGATTGTCTAAACCATCCAGCCGGGTATGGACAGTCTGAATACGGTTAAATTTTTAATGTACTATATATCCCTCATAAAAGAACGGGTGTTTGATTTCATCAGATTTTGATGAAAATGCGCCAGGTTTTGAAAATACCACGAGACGAGAGGCTGAATCTACTGATTATCATAGTACCGTTATCGAACGATAACTTTTGAAATTTCACACCTATCAATTTTATCTAAATGAATTAAAAACTTTAAATACCACAAAATTTTATTTTATTTTATTTTATAAAAGAACGGGGTTTTGCCCAAGTACAGATAATAAAGATATAAAGATATAATAATATATACATAAATATACATAGATAGTAACAACGTTAATACAAATATACTATAGAAAAAAAAAGAGCTGATACTCCTGCCGCACAGGATACAGGTGTGCGAATCATAGCGTTTAATTTTAATTAGAATTTGAATGCAATGATAAACCATTGCATTCGTAAAAACGATTCTGAGCGAAGTTCAGTCAGATTATAATTTTCGTTTGAACTAAAAATATCAACTTAAAACAGCTATAAAAAAAAATTGAGATTAGGAATTTTTATATTTTAGTATGATGTTAAGTAATATGTAAGTATACTTCAGTAAAATTTTCATAAATTGGCTAGACACAATACGTTTTTGTGTATAATGGCTGTATTACACACTTTGCAATTTGCGAAATGCCGTGTTTGTTGTTATGGTTTGTAATAAATAATGAAACAAAATGTTTTTATTTATCTTAGTTGCGCAGAAAAACATTAATATGCTGTTTTGTTTGTGATTTGTATACATTGGTAACGAATTAAATATATATTCTTAATGCGATTGACGTCGATTGCGACTGTACGTCTGAAAACAAAAAATGAAAATTCGAACTATGATAAATTGTTACCTACTATGAATTTGTGTTCGCTCCGTAGTGTATAATATATTAATATATTATAATATAATGTAATATAATCAATATAATGATTGAGTGGCGAAAGCTGATAAAACATTATTTTTCTCATGTAGGTTTTATGGTACGGTATAAACTCTCATACAGTTAAAAAATTAATGTACCAAAAAGAAAACTACCTAATCTAACAGAAAAAATTGTCAAAACTGTGAATAATAAACCAAAATATTTGGATCTTCTATAAACTACCAAAAGTGTGACTTCGATACTTACATGGCCTGAAAAAACTGTCAAAAGAGCGGCTAATACTGATGAGAAAACTACCAAAATTACGGCAATTTTTTTATGGCTAGGGTAACGTCACCAATATTTGACAATTTATTTATTTATTTTAACAAAAACAAATGTAATATGAATAACATGACATCAGTATATATACGTATATATAAAAAAAAAAAAAATAAATAAAATATTTAAAACTTTTTTATAAAAAAAGAATTTAATAATTATCTTGTAAATATTACTATATTAGATTAAATGTATTTGTTAATAGGTAGTATATAAAATGAAATTTATCAAATTATTTATTGATATATTCAATAAAATTTTATTCTCTTTATATTGTCATAAATTGTATGTTTCTAGGAACAAAATTCTAATTTACTTTTAATAATTTTTAGATATTAATACAAATTTCAATGTACCGGTAAGTCACTGCAGCAGTCGGGCAATGGACACCGTGGCCGCGGACATGGTTCGGGTCACCGGGGCCTTGGGCACGGTTCGGGACATCGTGGCGGAGGACACGGCGCTGGACATGGCGAGGGGCACTGGTCGCACGGAGACTTTTTCTTGCAGCAGCAATCAAACTTCTTGCATGGCGATGGACACGAGCTGCCGCCGTTCATATACGCCACGCGACGTCGCTGTTGGCTGGCCGCAGCCGGCCGGGGAGGCGGCGGTAACGGATCTCTGCGCGTCGGCTGCCGGCAGGACGACCGTGACGACGTTTCGTACTGATGCGGCGACGGCGTCTGCTGCTGCTGATGATGGTGTCTGTGATCGCCGTTCCTGTTAGTGTTACCGCCGTTGTGGTGGCGATGGTGGTGGTCGTCTTCGGCTGGGTTCATCGTCTCATTGACGTTTGATTTTATTAAATTCATTAATTTTTGATTTTTTTTTTTTATAATTATAATTTTTATGTTTTTCAATCAAACAAAAAATTTAATATTAATCGATTTTGTGGTATTTTAAGCTTGTGGAGGGACTACAGAAATATAAGCCTCCTTTTAAATGTTGAGAATAAACTAACCAACGATATTGTTTAAGCTATTCTATTTTAAAATTGTTTTTATTTTCAATACTATCGTTCTTAAAAATCATAATTTTCAGAAGGAATATATGGTTTTGTTAGTAATTAATATTTAAGCTCATCCGATAAATTTGATTTATTAACATAAAATCCTAAATCAAAATTTGACTCAAAATCATTTTGCGTATAACTTATTTCATAATCAGCAGCTAATGTTGCCATGTTGGTACCGTATCTATTGACGTATACATGGAAGTGGAGGAGACAATTCAGACACTTCATCGATTACAATATTTGTATCACTTTTTTTTATTAAAAAATGATCGAATATCCATAGTTAAAACGTAAATAAACTAATAAACAGAAGTATAACAATAACAATGACTGGAAATTACTCACTAATGTCACGAATAACGATGAGGACAGTGAAAAACTGAAGCACAGTATAGTCAATGTACAGTATGTACACAAAGTCAATACACAATATTTTAGTACTTGTAAAAACCTGTGCATTTCAGTCATTTTATAATAAATTATTAAATTGTTAACTTGTAAATCACTATAATAGGTATAATATTTAATGTTTTCCACAAATTAACTGTGATCAATAAAAATTACGATAACAATAATGTACTATATTATAACAAGTATTCAATGACGATAATAATGACGAGTTATTACTTTATATCAGTCATGGCTAAATAGGTTATTTAGTTTTACCAATAGGCAATATTATATTTACGAGTATATCATAATAATATTTCAATTTATTAAAATTTTAAGTTCATATTATTTTTTTCAGGGAGGGGCAAGTGCCCTGTCTTGCCCCCCCCTATGGGCACCCATGAATGCGAGTAAGTTAAGAACGCCCAATAAAGTAGCAAAATAAAGTAATAAATAAATAAAGTCCAATAAAGTAATAAATTAATAGCACCGTTTATTAACAAATTTATTTTAATTTCCGACTATTACAACTTGTTATCTAGAATTGTATAGTTATAGTATACCTATAACAAAGACACAGGTGCACATTTTTATTTTTCGTAGAGCACATTTGAGACTTCGTAGTGCACACAAAAATAGCCACTGAGGTAGTGAGGTAGTGTTTAGTAGAAATATTCGGGTTCGGTGAATTGCGTCCAGAAAAAAAAAAAAAATGTTAATACCCAGCTTGGTGAATTGCGTCCCGATAATTTTTCCAAGTAGGTGATTTACGTAAAGACGACTACATTTGAGATAATCGTATATTTGGGAGGGGTTTATTGTGCTATATACATTGTGTTGTACGTCTAGGGCCGGATCTTAACTTTTTAACACCCGGGGAAAATTAAAAATATACGCCCTTTTCGGGAAATTTCAGGAAAATGACCAGAATTAGTATTATTTTTTTTATGAAAAATCAAGCACACTCACATAGTAGTGTGAGCACCAACCATTTATAAAACCGTTTGCAATATACTGGACCAATAAATTATTTGAACAATTTTAGCTTGAAAACCAAAAAAAATTAATTTTTATATAATCAAGTAATATTTTTAAAAGAACTTCTTAATGGTCTATTTAAAGCTAAAATCTATGGTTAATATTTCTAAGTTTCAGGTTTAGAAAAAATAATATTGGTAATAACATTTATGACTTTTGTTTCAAAGTGCATTTTAAAAATTTAAAACCTTCTAAAATACGCCCACGAAAATTATACGCCCGGGGATAAATCCTCGACTTCCCCCCCCTAGATCCGGCCCTGTGTACGTCGTACGTGACGGGGAGTTTAGTTGTCAATTTGAAATTAACGTCATGTCGTATTGGAGTATTCAACACTTTACTTACGTCGCACAGTGTTCCGAAACACTATTTTCCTGGTCAAAATTAAAATCTCCGGAGAAAATAAAGTTTTAAACGTATATTAATTTGTTTTGTTATTTATTGAAATAAATTAAAATTAAATAAATTATTTAAAATAATTATATTAGGTATAAATTGAACATATATATATATATATATATATATTATATAATATAAAACATTTTTTTTATTTATTTAACTATTCCAATATAAAATTGATTTATTTATGGTGATGGGTATATCTAATGAAATTGTATCAATAATTGTTGCATAATGCTTAAAATGCTTAATATTTAAAAACACAAAAAAAAAGGATTAACTGACGATATGTGTAGTTTAATATATTAATTTTAAAGTGTACCCTAAAATATATATGCAATTGTATGTGTATACTAAAATTAATTATTATTAATATAATAAAATTATTATTATTATTTTAATTATTATTATTACAATTAATAAATGAAGTAAATATATATACCTATATCAAAGATGAATAAAATATTTTTTTTTTTATTATATTGTTGCATAGTTTTATTTTAAAATAGTGTTCAACGGTAGATTTGCAAATATTTGCAGCTATAATTGATATAAATATACTATATGGACTTAACTCTATAAATATAAACTATTTTTGTCATGGAGCATTGCAGAGATCAATTTGTATAATACATTAAAAGTAAAATTTACTGGAAATTAATGGTTATTTTTCAAATTAATTTTTCCAATATTATTAATTATAATTAAAATTATATTATTACATATTTTTATAGCTAGCTAAACAAACTATCACATAGATAATTCATTTTTGTTTTTTAATTAATTTTATTATTGATAAAAAACTGTTAAATCTAATAAATATTGACAATACTTATCAAAGAAAAAAATTAAATCAAGGTTGGTCAAATTTATAACTCAATAAAACCTAAGATAAATATAATTAGATTTAATAATTTTGAATAATACATAATTAAACTACTGTAGAATAAAAATCTATAATTACAGCTTTTTTTATTGAAATAAAAAAAATGAATTTTGTCCAGGAGCTTCAGATTTTGGAACACTGTGCGTCGTGGAAATGTTTTTCCGTAAAAATGAGTCAATCGTGGCTACACGACGCGCATTCCACATGCGATTCGGTCTTTCTCCACTTGCGATTCTTCTAAACCGCTAATCAATTTTAAAGTGGATTAAGAATTTTCGAGAACATGGTAATGTGGCCCAAAAGATTCCTATACTAATGCCGGGTTGCATAAACGATCGATAAGTAGTTATCGGTTCGATAATACAGAAATCGGATTAATTTACCTATATAATAATAATTACAAATTTTCATTTTATTATTGTGTTTTCAATTTTCCATATTAAACTATTTGCTACTTTGAAAAAATATTTCTCAATTAACAATCAAAATTCATAATAAAAAATGACTTGGGGAGATGGGGGACATGGCCCCTATGGTCTCCCTTAAAATCCGTCATTGGTCACAGAGGTGTATGGCGATGAAACTGCACAGCGAAAATGTCTCTATGACTATGTGATGCCACTACGCCAGTCCCCAGTTCATGATAGTGAAACTATATAGGCATCAAAACAAGGGAGTGCTTGAGCTACATAAAGAGTTAATTTAAAGTAATGTTCAAATTTTTTTTATGGGACATTTCTTTACATAAAGGTGATTATTTTATCTTAAGGGTAGTAAGCAAAACACCCCCCCCCCCCCCTAGTTGCGTAATGTGCCAACATAACGCTTATCATTGTGTGTCAACAGTATAACACATTCACACACAGAATATTGTAATCGGTATTTTAGAATGAAATACAAATTGAACAACATATCATTGAAGTACTCTATTCACAACAATGATTCTCAAAAGAGTATATTTTTACTACGGCTATATATGTTATTTACTATGGTTGGGTACTTTCAACTTTGGTAATAATTACTGATAATACTGATTAACATCATGAATGTAATTTTTTAACTAAAATAAATTATTGGATATTTAATTTTAATTTTTAAACAGTATGTTTTGTGATTTTTGAATAATCTAGTATAAATAGAACAATAATTAGGTAGATAATAATATAATATAATATGTGATAATGTCTAATACTATTTACAGGAGCTTTGAAAAATTATGTGAAGACAGTGAATAAACAGTAAAATTAAAAGTAATAAAATTATAATTTAAATGAGAATAGTTATAGTTATACCATATCATTTCACATTCATTTAATCTTTTCTTTATAAAATGTAAATAAATATTAATATATACAAAATATGAATAATATAATTTTTAACTACATGATATAATATTTAAATATAGATATTCAATAGTAAATTAAATTTTAAATAGTAGTCTTTTCTTTGTTAACCTCATTATTATCTACTTCCACAATTATTGGTTTCTAAAAAAAGTAAATAATAAAATTAACATTATTTTATAATACGAGTATAATATTCAAATATTTATAAAAAAATAAGGCCTTTTAAAATAAAAAATATATTTAATATATATGGAAAGTATAAATTTATAATCATAAAAAAATGTATAACGATAAATCTATAAAATGTAATTTAAATTTGTAGATGTAAATTATAGGCAATGCCTCGAGGATAACTAACTATAATAAAATTTTTAATATTTGAGATAAATTGATGCGCGATAAATTTGTTTCCTACGTATGATCAATTGTTCGGGATCAATTTTTGCGCTATTTATGTCGTATATCCAGGTTTATTTAATCATTATTTGGTTGTTTTTCCTGTCGTTTCGTCATTTGGATTTAGATTTATTTTAAAAGTAGAAAAAAAAAGGTTTGAGGTGATTTATGACCCAAATCACCCCCTAGTTATGACGCCACTGCTTCCACAGCAGTATCCGCTCATTTTTTAAATTTTAGTCTGATAATGCTATTAAATAATATGTACTTACATCAAATGTTGAAAAAAAGTATTATAGGGCATACAAAATTTGTAATTTGCATGTTCTTTACATATATCTTATATATTCAAATAATATATAATATATAAATATATATTAAGTTAATACCTCTTTATAGACTGTCGAATGTTGATAAAACACCATACTAATTCCTGTATGCCAACTTTGCTTTAGTACTGGATCAACTAGCCATCGTTTGTCTGCACAATGATGCCAACAAGAAAGATCATTGGTACAGTCACTATCAATCGGAGGTAATTTCGATTGGATATTATTAACACATCTAGTACATTTTATTCTAATGAAAAAACAAAACAAAACAATTTTATTTATATAATTTAATTGAAAATTTGGCATTATATTCACAAATTAAAAATATCAAATATTAGTGGGAAATAATAACTCAATAATTTATAAATCTTATATAATATAAATATATATAATTAGAATTTAAATATAAAAACTAGTAGAATATTTTTGTAGTATTATCACAGATAACATAAAACTTTATGTTATCTGTGGTATTACCATTGATTAATATATAAAAATTGCCTGAGTTATCGTGAAATATAGAAATTGAATTCGTCAAAATTTCATTTTTCGTGAAAAATGCCGTTTTTTCGTCATTTTTTCTACTGCTTAGGGTCAATTTTGAGAAATTCGAAAAATGACCTAAATAAAGTACCAACTACATCCACTTTCCTACCGGAAACATATGCTATTTGTGAAAATCGGAGTATTATTTCTGGTAGTAAGAGTGTCTACAGCATAAAAAAAAAAAAACAAAACAAAAATCGCACATCATTGTAAAACCAATATATTCTTTGCTTCCCTCGGAATCTAAAATAAATTTAAGTTAAATTATCAAATTGCCGACTTCAGAATTTATTATATACGTTTACCGATTTGCCGACTATCCCTATATTCGTGGTGGGTGGGGGTGATACACCACATCCACCCCCTCCACCACCCTTTCCGGATGGCCCTGGTGTCAACTGTTGAACTGTCATGTGTTGAGGTCGACTGTTATAATTAGTATTATACTTTTATGGATGAAATAATTACTGTCATAATAACTTGAGTCTTGAATTATATAATAAAAATAAAAAATTGAAACCTTCGTTGCAAATTATTGCAAATAAGTTACTAAATGATGGTGAAGATTTGGTATCGATCAGTTAAAGTAGGGGGGCTGGTCGCCCATCACTAAAATGGTGATTACGGCGAAAATATTGAGTTGCAAATTCTGAAACCTATTCGTTGCAAATTATTGCAAATAAGTTGCAAAACATTGGCGAAAACCTGATGTTGATAGGATAAAGTGGGGGGGGGGCTACATGAAGTTGGCCCCCCAACATAAAAACGCTGATAACTTATAGAGTATCGAGTTGCAAATTCTGAAACCTTAGTTGCAAATTGTTGCAAATAAGTTGCAAAAAAATGGTGAATGTTTAGTTTAGATGGGACAAAATAGGAGGGCCATCTTCACGGACGTGTACCAATCAGTGGCGTCTTTGTGGGGGGGGCGATGGGGGCGATCGCCCCCCCCCCCCATGGCTCGAAATTTCATATCACAATTTTAAAATTCCTATATTTACTATTAATAATTTAGATATTATACTGGTATTATAGTATTATACTCATATTCAATAATCATTATTAATTATTATATTGTATCGAATTTTATTACAAACAACTTTACAGTACCCGCATAATGTCATGTTCTAGAAATCATGTAATTATGATACTGCAAAATATAATACAATATAATATTTATTATTATTGGATAATATTGTATCTCCTGACTTACAGGATTGGCACTTTTACATATACACCGAAAAGAAAATATCGATGTAAATAATATAATTGATAGATTTTCGTCTAAAAAAAGAGCATTAGACTTCGTAATATAATTATTATTATTAATAAATATATACGCATATTGTATACTTGGTCTTTATTTATTTATAATATTATAATATTACCAATTTTGTATTTAAGTCGCCCCCCCCCATAATATTAACCTGAAGACGCCCCTGGTACCAATACATAAAATTTATAATTAATAAATATATTTTTTAAAGTTGTTTTATATGATTTTATGAATGGCTTTATTGTAAATATTAATTTTATTATTAAACATTAATAAGTGATATAAAAATTGTAAATTTTATTTACTTGTCATGTGTATCACTAATTGTATCTTGTCGAAGATTAAATAACGTACGCAATTCTGAAGCTGTAAAATGTCTAGCAACATCTTCTTCACAATCTACTACACTAGAACTCAGTGCTTTTTTGTGGGCCTGTCTTTGCATCATTTTCTCTTCAATTGTACCTGTCTACAGAAAAAAAAATGGAATAAATAAATAAAAAACTTTAAAAAATAGATAAAAACTAAACTTACTACTACTTATTAAGACTAAACTTACTGCTAAAAATCGATAAACAAAACAAGGTTTTTTTTGTCCATCTCTCCATACTCTAGCCATTGCCTGATCATCATTGGCAGGATTCCAATCAGGATCAAACATTATTAATCGATTTGCACCAATTAAATTTAAACCACAACCACCAGCTTTCGAACTCAACATAAATAGAAATGTACCACTAGTAGGATTATTAATGTCATCAACAGCCTATATAAAATACAAATAATAATTTATACATTTTATTATTATAATTATAAATTATAAAATTCTTTATGGAAAAATATTTATTTAAATAATGTTCATAAATCAAGAAGAATTGGAAAAAATTGATTAGTTCCATATATATTGTCATGATGTATTAGGTATCCTGTAACAGAAGAGGTTGGCAGAATAGTTTTTCATCTGATAAATATAAATATTATTATAATTAAAAATTTACAATAATTAATATAACATATTTTCCACTAATATTGTTTATTATTTAATATTTATGACCTTTTTTTTTTTTTTGATAAAATTTTATGTTATAAAATATTAAATATACCTTCAAATATTTTAAGAAAAATTAGAGTACCTACCTATATAATATTATTTTAGAAATTTTTTGATTTTTTGAATAAAAATTTATGACCCTATGATTTATATTTCTTTAGTTGTTATAAAATGAATACCTAAAATTTAATTTTTGAAAATTATAGTTTCCGTGATTTTTAATGATTTTCTTTACTTTAGCACAAAACTATTGAGAATTTAGAAAAATGACTTATATAAATTACTAATTAAATATAATTGTCTATTAAAAGCACACCATCCACTTATAGTACAAAGTACATATAGATATAAATCTATATATATAGTATATATAGATATAGTACATATCCACGTACAAGGAAAAAAAATGGGGTTCATTTTACAGCGCACAACTGTTCTTATAAAATTAATCTACTCGTAATACAAATGTAGAATTGTAGAATACAACTGACGAAAACCGTGCAGAAATCGTGTATTAATTAATCGGTTACTTGCCGTTCCTTTTTTTCCGTACGGTCAAAATCGTACAATGTGTAAGAGCCCTAACACATATACAATATTACACAAATATATATAGGTACCTATAACCATAACAGGTGTTTCATTAAGGATGCTCGATGTTTAAATGTAAATAAAACAAGTTGTGTGTGAGATATTCACTCAATTTATTTTTTATTTTTAAGAAAGTTATATGGCAATTATGTATCGAATACAACATCGTTTAAATGTCCGCCTTGCAATAAAAGCACGGCTTTACTTGGAGCACGTATTCGGGTGGCCCAATATTCTGACTTTGTAGCATAAATCACGTTGAATATGATTGATTACATTGGTTATGTTGACTTTGAGGACACCAATTGTTTGCGGTTTATTAGTAATTTTGTATAGATCTGCAGCGATTTAAGATAGCCCCAAAAGAAAAGACTACACGCATTAAATCGCACGATCTCGGTAGCCAGTTAATGTCACCGTTGCGCGATATCACCATGCCCTAAAGGACGCACCGTAGCTCCGCATTCTAAAAATATTTTAAACGCCCAAAGTCCGCATGCAATAAAATTGTTTGAAATATAACTATTACACCGGAGATACACATTTATCAATAGCTAAACCCAGTGGCGGCTATCCTATACCTCAAGTGTATCGACGCCTCGACGGACACACATGATTTTGTGGCGGGTGACTGTTAAACATATTTTAGGCATTGTATTATAATATAGTGTAAATAGCAAATAGTATAAAGAATTACAGACAAAGACAACAGACATAAAGCAGGGCCGTAGCAAGGCACTGGCAAGAAGGCTCTCGCCAGGGGCGCAATTTTACCATAGGCTCAAAATTTAGTTACATTTATAAATAAAAACAAAATTTTAGATTCTGAGCGTAGCAAAGAATGTATTGATTTTACAATGATGTGTGTCTTTTTTTTGTTTTGTTTTGTTTTTTTTTAAGGATGAAGAAATGAAGACACTATTACTACCCGAAATAATGCTCCGAAAATTGACATTATGCGTTAGAAAAAACGATGAAAAAAAGAAAGATGAGCTGATCTCCTGCCGCACAGGATACAGATGTGCGAATCATAGCGTTTAATTTTAATTAGAATTTGGGGCGGTAGTAAATTCCGCCCAAAAAAGGTAAATTTGGTCCCTAAATATTTTCAGTCAAAAAATGGTACATGTAAATTCCGCCCGTAAAAATATCCAGGTCAAAAAAGGTACATGTAAATTCCGCCCCGGTTAAATAAATTTAATTGCGGTTGCGGTTGCGGTCGCGGTTGATACGCTGCGGTTTGTGAAAGGTAGGTACCTACGATTTCCTCTTTGCGGCTTGCCGCTAGGATTAATCGCTGTGACAAGGTGGGTGTTGTTACGGTCGGCACGTTGCGGTTTCAAGTACATGTTCCTAGACGGGTAAGACGTACTCAAGACTCAACAGTTTCCATAATTATAATAATAATGTTTAATAACGACATAATTATAAATAAATAAACATGTATATCAGTCATCAGTAATATTAATATAAAATTATTTAAAATATGAAAAAAACAATTTAATTTAACAAATTTATAAATAAATAAACATATATATCAGTCATCAGTAATATTAATATGAAATTATTTAAAATATGAAAAAAACAATAATAATAATGTGTTTTAATAAAAAAAATATATTATATACTTATCAGTTATCAGTAATTTATAATTATAATGTTTAAAAAATTATTTAAAATATGAAAAAAACATAAACTCATCAGTCAATTAAAAAAAATATATATCTTATATACTTATCAATGATTTACCTATATGAATACGAGTATACTACGCATGCAAGTTGGATTGCGGCAAAAACTGCACGTGTGCATCGGGCCTAATATAATATAACATTTACACGATGCACATTCGGATGCGGTAAAACCGCAGCGTTTTTAATCGGGCGGAATTTACATGTTTTTTATTTTACCTCTATATTTTTACGGGCGGAATTTACATGTACCTTTTTTGACCTGGATATTTTTCCGGGCGGAATTTACAATCGCCCAGAATTTGAATGCAATGATAAACCATTGCATTCGAAAAAACGATTCTGAGCGAAGTTCAGTCAATTATAATTTTCGTTTGAACTAAAAATATCAACTTAAAACAGCTATAAAAAAAATTGATATTAGGGATTTTTCCAATATTTTAGTATGATGTTAAGTATTATGTAAGTATACTTCAGTAAAATTTTCAGACCCTAATACCAAAAATTGCTAATTTTATCAAACATTATATACGTAAAAACGAGAAATTTACGAAATATTCGAAGTCCTATATTTAGTAAAAAAATTTAAAAACGGTTCCAAAATTTTACCACATATATATAATAGCTATGCGAACACCCACAAAAATTTTCAAGTCTCTAAGTTAAAAATTGCCCGAGTTATCTTGAAATATAGAAATTGAATTCGTCAAAATTTCATTTTTCGTAAAAAATGCAGTTTTTTCGTCATTTTTTCGAAGTTTTTTCTACCGCTTATAGTAAATTTTGAGAAATTCGAAAAATGACCCAAATAAACAAGCACGTATTCAGGATCAATTTTCGGGGGGGGGGGGGGTAAAATTTTTTAATATATGAAGTAAAAATAAATTATTATATTATACGTAGTTATATATGTAGTTAGTCTGTTATATTATAAATTCTATAATAAAAATAATTTATTAGTATATATATATATATATTTAGGCAAAATAAAAACCGGCCCAAAAGTTTTATAATTTAAAATGTACTCCAAGAGTTTCTCCGTAGTCCCTATATACAGTGGCGTAATTACGGGAGGTCCACCCCCCCCCCCAAAATTTTTTTTAATAATATTTAACTATTACGTACCCAACATATTATAGTAAAATGACATTTTCATTTTACTATGGTTAAGAATATAATAAAAATTGATTTATAAAAATACCATTATAATGTAATATTATTATATATATAGGAAGTAGGAATTCGTATTAAGAATTTAAGATATCTGTCATATGATTATAATCTGTGGTACTAACTTCTTCTTTTGTATATACTACGCCATGTAGAGGGACTGTACTACACACACACTAATATTCATTTACGACTACCACAATGACAACACTAATGTGGGTATTTTATGAAAATTGCCTATATTTAACTCCTTAATAAATGGCAGTAGAGAGGCCTCAGATTTATTTAGTTGTATTGGTGAAATAAAAATAATGCAAATATTTAGCCTCCAATAAATTACAGGTTAGACAGAAAAAAAGGTATTTAATTTTTGAAAATTCGCTTCCCCTTGGGTGGCTTCTGAATTCGCTACTGCCTCAGTAGTTGTGTGTGGAGACCTTTACACAGATAGAACTTTAACCACGTTCCCGATATAATCGATGGGAACTGTCATTAACTAGGAATTGTCATAATTTCCTGGAGACTATAAGAATTAATATAGTATTAGAGTAATTTATTAATTTTTTTGTTTTACATAAGGGAATATTTTTGCAATCAAGTACCGTTTCAAATGTTTACGTAATTATTAATAGGTACAATAAATAATGTCCTGTTAGATATAAAACCTAACATGTCACATGTGGGATGTGGTAGGTGTACAAAAATAATTGATTTGACCATTGTTTTTTAAAAAATCAGTAGACCAAGTAGATCAAATTTCTTTCAGAGAAGCAGCTTCGGCAAATAGTATTTTAGTGGTACAAAATTATACCAATGAACAAAAAAAATAAATAAATAAAATAAAAATGTAAAATAGATGTGCTTTCAAATTAGCATCCAAAATTTGTAATTCAAATAGTATTGTTATGAACTAGTTAGAATACCGAGAATAGACACTAATTGACACTAGTTAACAATATTATAAAAAATAACACGCGATAGGAACATACTACGAAAACATATTTTTTTTTACCACACACAATAATAATCTAATGAAACTGGGTTATTGGCTGGATATATGAAAATTGATGCAAAAGCTTATATCTATTCACATAACGTCATAATAACGTCACATTGAACCACATTCAATACTAGAAGTCAAGACTATAATCCGACGGACGTAGATATGACAAATCATCGGAGGAACACAATACAAGCTGGTTATATAAGGGACAACTAGACCAAAGTAGAGCAGATAACCAACGGCACCCAACATCATAACACCTAGCCAAGACGACCAACGGCACTCAAAATCAAAACACCCAGCCTAGTCGATTACAGACAACCAGACAACTACTACAGCTAATAATTATTTTGTACTTATAAATATTTTGAGTTGTGTTAATAAATAAATTAAATAATTCTAACTTCGACACTCGTATTTAAATTAATATTATTGATTGAACTTTGCACGCAACAGTATAATAATATCTTTTTTGAATAATACAAATAATTTAATATAAATCATATACTATATAGTGTACACTAACTCTAATATTAATAATTACAAAATAATATTTTAATTTATTTATTATTGTTAGGAAATATTAAAATCTTCTAGGTTATGATGACAATTTCCAACTGTTTTATGAAAATTGTCATTATTTCCTGATTATCAACATTTTTAGTAATATATATATTTATAGAATGCATACTTTTGCTCTTTTCTTAGCAGTCATTGATCCATCCAATCTAACAAATGTATAACTTCGTAACTTAGCAAGTCTTTCAAATAACTCTAACGTTTGAGTATAATTAGAAATTAATACTACACGATCAGTGGTGGTTGTCTTTATAACGGCCAACATTGTATCAAGGACCATTAATTTTGATGATAATTCAATTATGAGTTTTTTCCTAAAAATAAATATATATTTATATAATATAATTTATTATTTAATAATTATTATATAAATGTAAAGTTAACATTAATTAATAAAATTTAAATTATTTTTATTTTAACTAAAAATTAAAATTACTTTGAATGAGCTTCTATAAATGATGGAGGTAATAAATGCTTTGAATTTTCAAATCCATCACTTCCAGTCATTATTTTATCTACAATAAGATCAGGATGTGCACATAATTTTTTTAGCAATGTAATAGCAGCTAACGCATTACTAGTAACTTTCCCATCATTACCTATTAATATATTGTATTGTAATATTGGTAATATTGTAATATTAGATATAAAAATAATATCACTTAAATTTATTTAAATAAAAACATTTAGTATACTTTTAATAGATTTTGTAACCATATCAGATTTTAGAAGATGAAGATATAGATCAATTTGTAATGGTGTCAATTTAATGCAAACAACATGTTCAGTTTTAACTGGCAAGTATTTGGAAAGTAATGCTGATGTACGTCTAATTAGACATCTATTTACTAACGAAATCAATTGTTCCAAACGTTCTGTTGCTTTTTGACGTTCTGAATCTGTAGCACATGAATCTTGACCTCGTACAATAGGTGTTTCATATTGTCGACGAAATTCTTGAGCTGTCCCTAAAATTCCTTCATTTACAAAATGAACAAGACTAAAATATTCAAGTAAATCATTTTGAATAGGTGTGCCAGATAAAAGAACTCGTTTTTTTGCTTTTAATGCCATTAATGCACGATACGTTTGATTTTCACAATTTTTTAACCTATGTCCCTAAATAAATATAATTTATTTAATACATAAAATAATATAATTTCAATTAATTAATTAGATTTAAAATGTATTTACTTCATCACATAACACAAGACCAATATCTTCTGCATTTTGTAATAAACTTGCATGACTACGGAAAGTTTCATATGAAATAACTAAAATTGGATCGATAATTCGACGTCCTCTAGATTGTACAAATCCATTAATAAGTTTATCAACTTGTTCCTTGCCTCCTCCATCTACAGGTAAAGCTTCAATACGGCCATTAAGCCATTTTTTTATTTCATTACACCAGTTCTACAAAAAAAGAGCATATTAAATATTAAGTATTTATTTAAACATAATATTATAATAAATGTGTTTATAACTAAATCAAAAAGGACTGTAACGAACAATTCATAATTTTTCTATTTTATACTTTATAATAAGAAATATTTGTTTGCGCATTATTAAAAGGTATAATAGGTTTTTGTATAAATATTATGTAGTGCTATTTTATAAAATATATTTTTATATATATTATAAAAATTATATAATTTTAAAAAGTATTAATACATTTAAAATATCGATATAAATAGTACTATAATTTTAAAACATATTAATATACAATAATAGTATTATAATAAACACCTTAACTAAGGAACTTGGTGTAACTATAATGGCTTTATGAATTGTTGGTGAAGCTTCTGGTCCTTGTTTCAAAAGAGTCCACATTAATGTAATGCATTGCAAAGTTTTACCTAATCCCATTTCATCTGCCATGATGCATCCATACGCACCTTCTATACGTACACCGGTAACACATTCGTACATAAACTTCACACCCTACAAACAATTTTTTAACTTTATTTTTATTTTTACAGTTTATTTGTTTGTATGAAAAATAGAAATAATGATGCAATTACTAAAAATGGAATGTTATTTCATTAGAAAAATTTATCAATGAGTACTTTCATTAGATTAATTTTAAAATTATCGGTTTTCTAAAACAGTAGAAAAAAATTTAAATGATATATGAACACATGTATTAACAAGCACATACACAAAATAAATTTGGTTGATAGGGAGTCATAGGTTACATCAATTTACTTATATATAAAATTTACTGAAATGTCCATGTTTAATACTTATTATGTTTATTAACTAATTACAACATGAATTTATAAGTTTATAACATTGTAATTTCTTAAATAATTTGTAAAGCACTACTATAATTTTCAAAAAAATTTTAGTGGTTTGAACTAAACCCCTTTTGTAAATGTGCTGAATGTAAGATAATCCCAATTATGATTTGGAATAGTTAGAATTTTACAAATATTTGTAATTTTAGATTTTGAGCGAAGCGAAGAATGTATTGGTTTTACAATGATGTGTGATTTTTTTTGTTTTTTTTTTTTTTTATTCTGTAAACATTTTTACTACCCGAAATAATACAACGATTATCACGAATAGGGTATGTTTCCGGTAGCAAAGTGGATCTAGTTGGTACTTTATTTAGGTCATTTTTCGAATTTCTCAAAATTGACCCTAAGCGGTAGAAAAAACTTCAAAAAAATGACGAAAAAACGGCATTTTTCACGAAAAATGAAATTTTGACGAATTCAATTTCTATATTTCACGATAACTCAGGCAATTTTTAAGATAGGGACTTGAAAATTTTTTTGGGTGTTTACATCGCTACTATATATATATATGGTAAAATTTTAGAACCGTTACATTAATTTTTCTCCAAAATATAGGACTTTGAATATTTCGTAAAATTCACGTTTTTACGTATATAATGTTTGATAAAATTAGCAATTTTTGGTATTAGGGTCTGAAAATTTTACTGAAGTATACTACATATTACTTAACATCATACTAAAATATTATAAAAATCCCTAATCTCAATTTTTTTTATAGCTGTTTTAAGTTGATATTTTTAGTTCAAACGAAAATTATAATCTGACTGAACTTCGCTTAGAATCGTATCATTGCATTCAAATTCTAATTAAAATTAAATGCTATGATTCGCACACCTGTATCCTGTGCAGGGCCGGTGCTAAGAAATATTAGTGGGGGGGGGGGGGGGGGGG
>JAIUCT010000018.1:3437861-3464356 GCA_021307375.1 Tetraneura akinire | reverse complement strand
GTTAAAGTTAATAGTAATAATTTCTTTATTCTAATTAAATTTTTTTAAATGGTATATAAATGTGCAATTATTAAGTGTAAAAGTAGTAAGACGTAAGACTACTGGCTCTAGTACTAAATATACAATTTTTTCTTTGCCAAAAGATAAATTAATAAAAGATAAATGGATTCAATATCTTCTGAAATAATGATCATTTTTACATTTAGTTTTTACCAAATTATTTTTAACCATTCTGACTACAATAATATATTATTAATTATTAATTATAAAAAAAAAATTTTGTGTTGTGTGCTCTTATACTGGATGTATTTTCATTAATTACGATTAATGTTGAAGTCATTGCTGTTAGTAAATCATGCATTTTGTTCTTATAATGTTTATTGTTTATACATATACATATATAAATGATTATTATTTGTCTATTACAACAAAAAAGGTCAAAACAATATTGTGGATGTACATCATTATTAATATTGTTTTTAATATAGGTACCTAATATTAATTAGTTAGGCTTATGGTGTTTGTGATACATAACTTTTAATATAGGAACTAGGAAGGTAATAAAGTAAATAAACTAATAACCTAATAATATAATGTAATTTACTAATTTGTAGTTTTCAATAGTAGTTCAATGATAGAAATACTAGATGGCGGTTGTGTTGCTAGTAGGTAGTTTTTTCCCCCGTACCCCGCTCCATATGTTCCATTGTGTGGACACGTTATTTTGCTCGTTTGTCGTTTCCAGTTAATATATACTAATCTATGTTTCCAGTCCTGTAGATACAACCGTGTTGTCGACGTCGAGTAATCTTCATGAGAATAAAGAATAAACTGTAAAATCAAATTTTTTCTGCAATTTATATTATAAATTAATATTAAATAATATTTATTAATTAATAGGTTTATTGGTTTATTCTTTTCTATAACCAATGACACTATATTATAGGTGTATTCTTTAATTTTTAATTACTAATTAGTATATTTTTACTTCTTTAACAATTTAATCGTGATTATTTTATTATGCATTTTACTGTTTAGTGTTTGACAAATAATTAATTTTTAATTATATTTTTTTAGAAAAAAATGGATAATTCATTGCCTGTTATTAATTTGTCATCTAAAACACTCGCAAACATTTTGGAACTAATTAAAATGATGACAGGATTAAAGGTATTATTTTTAGTTTAAATTGTAAGAATTATTATTAATTTGTATATTTATTTTGTTCTTAGAATTTCAATGAAATTTATTTGAAGTATGTTCAAATATTAAATAATTTACAAGATATTTATTATGAACATCCAAAGAAGATTAATGTTGAGAACTGTATAAAAAAGCTCGAAGAAAAATATCTTATTCAAGGATTTCCATTGGAAGCAAAAGAATTTAAAATGCGTGTCTATAATTTTATTAATTATTCAAATATCAATAATTATTCTAAAGTAATTTTTTTATAACTATTTATATTTATTCTAATTAATTCGAATGAATTTTTACATTTTATAGTTATCATCTGATGTTATAAAATGGGCAATTATGGATATGATAATCAGTCTAGCCAAAAATCCTTGTGGCGCCAGAAATGTTTCTCGTAAAACTAATTTGGATACTGTTAGAATTGAACTAGAAAGTGAAGCTGCCATACTTGAAGATTCTTCGAAAGCTAATCTCATTCAAGAACTATTGGATATAGCTAGGAACTCTGTAAGTTAAATTAAAAGGAATAATGTTAATTTGTATTAAAATATTTTTTTTATTTTTAGAATTATAATAAATCTGATTATGATACAGATTATGAAGATGATAGTGAATTTGCTTTATCATGTTTACTACCACCAGAAGAAACTGTGATGATAAATGACATAAAAAAAAAACTATAATTCTCTGACTAAAAAAGAGTATTTTCAATTATTATTTACTAAAGAAGATATTTGCAGAAACTTATTGATAAAACGAGCTTCTCAATTCTGGTGGCTTAATAACTCTGATAAAATTATTAGTGGAGGGTATAATTCACCCCATTTTGCTTTAAAAAGGTATAATAATAATAATTAGGGCTCGGAAGTTGATACACTTTGCATTTATTATTATTATTATTTTTTTTTTTGAACTTGCTCTCCTGGCCACAAATGTGTTTCATTAACTTCTGAATCTGAATAACTAATTTTTATTTTGCATTTTTTGGTGTTTATTACTTTTAAAATCTTTTTTTTTTTTTGACATTTTTAGGTCATTTTCCCATATTTTGAGTTATTTTTTACTGATTTCACACTAGTCCACTTCTTATCGTTTCTTGTCTACTGATAACTTAAAACTTGGAAATTACCATGGACTAAGGTTAGTACCTATTCGATTTTATCTTGCCGATTACATTCGTCATTGTCGTGTTTTAGTGAATATTTATACCTACATTTTATTATTTTTTCTTATATTCGAATAGTATCCGATTTTATTTTACCAATTACAGTCATCGTGTCATTTTGGTGTTCTAGTAAATATTAAATAATATTGTACCTACATTTTATAATTTTTTCGTAATATTTTCGAAATACCAAAAATTAAAACGTCTGTTAATGCTCGTCTACATGCATTTGTATCGGAATTCAAGAATGATATTTTTTCTTCCGATAGCACAGTTCTTTACTGTAAAATATGTGAGGTAAAGATGGCCTCAGAAAAAAAATTCGCCATTGAACAACACATTTCCCATATAAAACATAAAAATTGTATAGAGTACAAACAAAGTGAAAGTTTTCTTTCGTCAAAAAAATCTAGTTTTAATTACGATTTATGTCAAGCTCTTTTATCAGCCAATATTCCTCCACACAAATTATCCAATGAATTAAACTGTACATTTTTGGAAAAATACACGCACAAAAGTATTCCTAACGAATCAATGCCAGGGAAAACTTATGTTGCTGAATGTTACGAAGACTGTATTAACAAAATAAGAAGGTATTGCCAAAATCAAGAGCTATGGGTTTCTATAGACGAAACCACGAATTCAGTAGGATGATATGTGGCAAACGTAATTGTCGGTACACATGAAGTCGGGAACCCAACAATTTCGAAAATTCTAAATGGTGAAGAATCTTCAAGAAAGTGTTTTCCGGATGATTTGAGTGCTGATAATTTGGCCCATTTCAGATTTTCCCCAATCACTTCAGTGGATATGGAGAGAAGTTTTTCAATATATAAATATTTATTAACAGATACTTATATCCTTGTCATTCATTTACTTTTGATAACATCAAGAACGCTCTAATTATACAATGCAATAATTTTGATTTTTGAATACTTTGTAAGGTTTGATAAATTTATAAAACAAATATTTGTAATTTTTAGGTCATTTTTTATATCATTTTTGTCATTTTTATGTCATATTTACATTATTTTATTTTAGGTTATTTTTTGATGTTTTTAAGGTCATCAACTTCCGAGCCCTAATAATAATATTTAATGACAAAATTTTTTTAATTAAAATTAATTTTATTATTATTATTTTACTTTTAGGTATTCAAATAAAGAATTATTTAAAGTTGTTGATGATAAATTTGTAATATTAGAATGTTTAAAAAATCATTTATCCCCATCTTATCTCCTTCAGTATAGTTTGGAAGATCAAATTATAATGTTTGGTCATAGGACAACATTATCATCTATATCACCTGTAAGTTTTAACAGTGATTATTTAAAAAAAAAATGAAATGTAAACAATCTTATTAAATAATTTTACATTATGTTTCACTTCGAAATCTGTACTATGATAGTCTTCCACATTCATACATTTCACTTCCTAATTCAATTATAGTAACTTATATTACTCTTTGCTCATTAATTTATCCATATATTATTTGATTTTCAATTTCTTCACTTTCATTTTGCATTTAATTATTAATATTTATTTAGTTTGCAATGCATTTTAAGTTATTCTCGCTCAATTTTTCTAAATTTGATGTAATTCTTGTACCTCTCATCTATTCATTTCTCATTGTTACTGGTTATTGTAAATAATAATATAATTAATTAATTTTACATTTTAGGAAGTATTTAATAAATGGATTTTAACTATATCGCCTATTATTAATAAATTTAACAATCTTATGAACTTTATACATGACTTAAAAGGTCTTAGAATAATACCTTATACATTAAGAGCCTATGCTAATGGTCTGGAACAAATTTTGGAACCAGTTATTCAAAAATTGAGATTTATTGAAAATCGAATTAAAAATACAGGTAAAATTTATAATTTATTACCTATTCCCTATTTCAGAAATACAAGTTAATGAATTATAGTTGGACAAGACACAATATTATCATTTGAAGAAGAAATATATATGGAAATGCATATTATTTCTTATGTTTACACTATACATAAAAAAGCCTTAAATGAAAATTGGAAAACTACAGATAATTGGAAAAATTCTATTAAGTATGTATCTATATTTTTCAATTATTTCTTATAATATTACTATATGACTAAAATTTCAGATTGATAACTGTATTGTTTTGGTCCATACAAACAGCAATAATTGATTATCAAAAACTAGTTGTTATGACATTGTTCTTATATACATTTGAACCTTATGTACACATGACAGAATTGTGGATTAATTCTGGCCAGCTAGTTGATGAATATAATGAATTTATTATACTATCTAATTGTGTAGGTGATAGTACAGTATTTAATATAGTTTTTAATGATATACATGCATATTTAAAAGATTGTAACTTAAATGTACCACCAATTTTGGAATACATAATACATTTTTTGAATAATTGCGATTGGAAAGTATTTGTTGCCTCACAATTAAGTAATGATGCTCTCGATTTGTGTGAAGTTCCAAGAGGTTTGTAAATATATTTGTATTTGATCTGATATTTTTTTTAAAAAAAAACTTTTCAGGTGAATTATTTTATAATTTTTTAATTCAAATAAAACTTTCAAATAATTTCTGGGGACATATGATTTTGTGTGATGAATATAATAAATCTCATTGGAACAAATATCCATTATTAGCATCATATTGTTTTAATTATAAGTAAGTATTTAATTAATATATTTTAGTTTATAAATTAATTAAAAAAAGAATAATTGATATATTTTGGTAATATTAAATCATTAATTATGAATACTAGTATTTACTAGCATTTATAATGAATGATTAAATGTTTGAAAAATGTTTTTAGCTCACAGTTTAATCTTGCTACTTAAGTAAGTTGTAAGTTAAATACATTTTTGTGTTGATATAAGTTTAGATTGAAAATAAAACTATATACACTGAATATATTTCAACTGGTAAATTCATTTTAATTATAAAATTATATATGTGATGTATTACATAGTATGATTACCATCTACATTAGACGTATAGATTTTTGTATGATTGTTGTTTAATATGAAATATTAATATATTAATAATTATTTCCTTGTAATATTAGATTATTTAATTACAATATTATTTATTAGTAATTCATTATGTGGTAATCAATAGATTTTAAATATACTATGGAATTTTGAATTTAACATTATAGTAATCCTATATTATAACAATTTTATATTGTTTATTACTGATCATTATGTTGATCTAGTGACATCCAAGTTTATGTTATGGTCGGGCCATGGTCCTATGCCTTTTTTAAAGAATAATAATTTTTATATACGTACGGAAAACTTCCAAATTATAATTTAAAATATAATGATAGTAATTATAAATATTTTAGTAAGTACCATTAAAAGACAAAAATAAAATATTAAATAGTGTAATAATTTATAACATAATAATAAACCATATACATTTTAATTATTAACATATCAATACGTAATAATAGATTTACATTTTAATTGTGTGTGGTGATTCATAACTTAATTATTTAATATACCTACATAATATTAAATAGTATTTAAATTATATAAATTTTTTTTTTTACTTCCTAATACTCAAATGTAAAACTATAAATGATCTTACTATAACTTTAGTATAAACTCATGAAGAGATAAATTTAAAAAATTATAATCATGTGAAATAATATAATATAATTTAAATATATAACAAAAAGTTTTAATATTAATTATATTGTCACCTATATATGTTATTCCATTTATAAAATCAATATAATTATTTATCAAGAATGGGTAAAAAATGAGTTTAAAATTACCATTAGGTCTCTAAATTTGTTAAAATACTCTACATGTTTTTAATAAGTTGTCTTTGTGTTGATCTTTGTGGATAAATAATTATACAAAAATATACTACACTATCTATACGTAAATTATGCTATATGAATGTACTATTACTCATTCCAAATTGGTAGACCATATATTAAAAAAATAATTTCATTACCGATTAGTGACCACCGTAAATCATAAAATGTATCGCTGCCTAAAAAGTTTAGTTTTATCTACATATATACTCGCATATATAATATCTACCTAATTTCATTTAAATTATTTTAATTAATATCATGCATGTAGATTTTATGAAGTTAATTTATTTTAGTAATAAACTATTTATTTAAAATTAAATTATTTAAACTAGACTATATAGATATATAATAATGGAATACAGAATACTTAACTTGTTAACTTGTGTTTATATTTAATAAATTAGATATACTGATATATCAACATTTGAGTTGACAAAACCTTCAAGTTATGAAATAGTAGATATGTTTCTTATAGTTATTCAGAAGACTTTATTAAATATTGGATTAAAAATTAGAGATATTATTCTCCAAGATAATAAATTTGTGCATCATTTAAAAAATTTGTATAGTATTATTTTTTTAGAAGAAATAAATAAGTCTATTTCAATCGATAGAAACTTGGAATATAAGGTAAAAATATATATTATTATACACATTGTTTTTTATTTATTTATTTTTAATAGTTAATAAAATTGTATATATTTTTAGATTGAGAGTAATTTGTTTTTGAATAATTATTTTTACACACTTCTTAGTGATGATCACAGTTCAATTTTATCACTAGATAGTAATCATTCATGTAATTTATCATTGAACTATAAAACTGAAAAAGACGATTTTTACGAAGAAAATGTAAATGGTAATTTTGCTGACGAACTTGAACAAATTACAATTACATATAATGTTAGTAAAAATTTCAAAGAAAATTTTTAAATTTATTAATAATTATATTATTTTAATGTCTTAATAGGTGCAATTTCCATTAAGTTTAATTTTAAATAAAGATGTAATTGATAAATATAACAAAATTTTTCGTTTATTAATAACAGTGAAGCAAGCTGTTGTAATGATCTCTCAATTACAAACTAAAGGTAAGAATTTTAACCAAGCTTTATATGACATTAATACTAAATATTAATATTATTATATTAATATTAATACTAATATTTTATAATATATATGTATTTTATTAATTCACTTATTTTCATTAAATAATTTTAGATTTAAATAAGTACAATTATTCATTAGATGTAAAGCGAATATATTTTATAAGGTTATGGATTTTGTCAACTACTTATAAATTACAAACGTACTTCTTTAGTGTTGCTTCAAAATATTTAGGCTCTAAATTATTTGATAGCATTGAAGAAGTTAATAGCGGTTTGGAAACTTTTGAAAAGAGTAAGTTATTAATTCTATTTTTATACTAACTAACTATACTGAAGATATATTTGAAATATGAAGTTAATGTGTATAAACTAAAATTGAATGATATATATTTATAATTATTACAAAATAATAATTTATTATGTAACACAAACCAATTATCATATATAATTATGAAATTCAAATTAAATTTCTAATAGTTTCTGAGCAGCAAAGCTATTTATTATGATTTATAATATACTAAATAAACAAATTATTATATAAATTAATGAATATTTAGTTATAATTAAATTTATTACAATAAAAATAAATTATATTTAATATGCATATACGTGTGTTCAGATTAAGAGGTATATTTTAGCCAAATGATTATATATTGATATGGAAATTTTTCATGGTATCAGAAGTACCTATACCAATATAAATTTTAACTCTTTTGGTATGCACATGTGCAAAACACATTTTTTAAATAGCAACACCTATTTTTTTTATAAAAGATTTGAATCAAATAAACATTTTTAAGCAGCTTTAATATTATACTTTTTTTTATATCCAAAATTAACTGAGGTATTATTTAAATTTTTGTGTTAAATAACAAGATTCTATCTGCCGCAATTAGCGAAAACAGGATAACTCCAGTTAACACGATTATTGAGAAACACCAAATAACGTTTTCAATAGTAAATCAAGCCTAGAAAGAGTGTTTATTCAAAAAATTGGTCAAACCTTGTGCAGATATATCTAATTTTATATCTAGTAAATTGGTTGTACACTTTATTTAAACTTTATGGAATTTTTTAAGGAGAAAATGGATTTAACATAAAATCAATATCGGAGTAATAAGTGAAAAATTGATAACTCCATAATAATTGACATGGTCTTGAGTTTTTACCTAGCACGTGTGATGACGGTTAAAAAAATATAAGTTATAAATTATAATAACAAATAGTTATAAGGTAGTTACTCAAAGCGAGACAGTGTTGTATTATATTATATTACATTATAATATTATTTAACATTTTTCATGATAATAAATTATAAGGGGATAAATACAGTGATGTCAAACCATAATCATATTCTTAACAATATCAGTTTAGTAAATTACAAAATTATAGCAAATAATCATTGTTTTTAATTTATAAAATGTGACTAAATTTTGTGACATGTACAATATACTACATACCCTTTTTTTCTAACGTATGAACATAAGCCAAAAAACGGTAACTCCATTGTTTTTCATGTGATATACTGAGTTTTTGCTTAGTATTTGGATTTACCGTGTTTTCACTTAGAAAACATCAAATATACTGGACTTAACGCATATTTTCTTATTTTAAATTTCATTTTAAGATGGGTTTTAACAGGAAATACGCTATTTTTACATCAAAAATCTGTGTAAAACCACTAATTTTACCTATAGGAACAAAATTATCATTTTTATGAAAAATGGAGTTATCCTGTTTTCACTTAGGAGTTAGCAGCACGGCAGTATTGTATTATATATAATCAGGGCTCGCAAGTTCATGCAATAAAAATTGATTTTATATGTATGCAATAACGCTCTAAAAAACGCTTAAATATGAAGTAAAAACATGTTTAATATGCTATTATATAATTTATAATTTTAAAATAATGTAATTTATAATTCATAATTAATATAATAATAAAATTTAAAAATTTTGAAATTATTTTGATTGATTATTATCTTATTTCGTTTTTAACTCTCAATCCAAAACTAAAATAAATAAAAATTAAGATGCATTAAAATACATTCATTTTTTTACAAGATATAAAATGTATATTTACCTGGTGAATTACATTGTATTATAATCGATTTCTTAGTATTAAGCTTGAATGAACGGCGGTTGTCTGTAACTAAATTTTAAAATAATAAAAATGACCTTTCTATGTCTACAGAAGTAATTGGGCAATATTTTAAATATTGGAAATCATTGAGCTTCATATTTTCAGGTATTCCTAGGTTTATCAAATCATTCACTTCGCCATTTAATACTTTAGAGATATTGGAAATAATTTTAAAAATTCAATTAAGAATGTTTTTAATCAACTTACCGAAGACGATTTTTCTTTTGGCATTGTAATATTAAAAATGTAACAAAAAATGAAAAAAAATTATTATTTAATTATTAAAACGATTACTTAAACAACACACACACGGACTTCAACCACACGAGTAAATGCCACAACACAACTAAATAAGAAATCGTTATAGGAAATTATTATTTTGACTTTAGATAATTCAATACATAAAAATATTGTATTATGTGTAAACTTAAATGCGGGCATGTCGATAATGAATTAAACCGTGACAGCTAGCTTTTTACACATATTACAAGATCATAAAAATTTTTCTAATATAAATCCAATATAATTAGGTACAGTCGGCGCTAAATATATTGACACGACGGCGGAGATTTTCAGTAATTGTACCCCAACCTAGTCGTGTGCATAATACTTTTTACACATTTGTATTTTAAAAGTTGCTATTCAATAATTCACATAAAATCAACCAGAATATCAAAAATAATTATTAATATAGTAATTAAAATGATAAAAATGTATATATAATATATATATATATGCCCTATAAACCAAAAAAACCAAAAAAAAATGCTAATATATGCAAAATAAAATTTCATATAAAGAATACTATCACTTTGAAACAAATTTCTATATCACTTAGCATTGCCTAAGTCTTAGCAAACTTGATATGCAAATGCATGAACTTGTGAGCCCTGATTATAACTATTTAAAATTATATCTATAAGTCAATCAATATTTAAATGAGAAAAAAATTTTAATATCAAAGTTGCTTAAACATAAATATATCTATCCAAATCTTGTGTAAAAAAAACATGTGATGTCAAAACACACCTTTTATTGTGCATACGCATACTAAAATAGTTAAAATTTTGTAAATTTGTGTAAAATATGTGCAGGTTACTTCTGACTTCATAAAACAATTTCCATTTTAATATAAGATCAACTGGATGAAATATTTAATGGTACCTCTTAGCATGTAAATACTGTATATATTATATACATATTTAATATATATATATTATACAAAAATTAAAGTAATTTTATATTTTGTTAACTACCAAAATTTTCAAATTTATTAATTTTTGTTAATTTATAGTACTTGAAGAGAACATTTCTCAAGCTATAAAATTATGTATGTTAGACAATCGAATGGAAAAATTATCACATGAAGCATTAATATTGGTAGGTATATTTTACTATTTTTTTTTTTTTTTAGAATGAATACCAGGCATGTCTAAAAAGTAATAGTATTGTGATTGTTGCTCTTTTGAACTGTGTGAATTTTTTTTTCTATAATTGGCACTACCAAGTTGTATTGAATTGTACTATTGTAGAATTATCTTTATCAAAATGAGCACCCACAAACTTCAGTAGTATGAAATCTTACCACATAGTGTTTGGTGTGTAAAAAATGTTCATAAAAAATTCTATAATAAGAGAAGACAATAAATTTTACATGATACTGTGAAACTATAAAAAACTAAAAAAAGTAATTAAAAAAAAAGAAGAGGAATTTGTTTTTTATACACAAAACACTCGCCTGTATACAGCCATCGCTATTTTGAAGTTGAAGTTGAAGCTATAATATTAATAGTTATAAATAGTTTATTCAGATGGGATATTTTAAACTACCCCGTAGTGTGTGCACTTCCATGTGTTAGTAATTAGTATATTCAAATTTTCATCTATTCACTTGAAAAATTATATGGGTAGATAATAATGTACTATTTAAGAGGAGTGAAACAAAAGGTCATGAAGTAGAAGATGGTAGGAGAATTTACAAAGAGGACACAAAAAGCTTCTGTCATGATTTAAAAGATGTGAAAATGTATTTATCTTTTTACTTGTCATTTATTTTTAAAATTACAACAAATGAGTACTCTTACTTTCTAGCCATGCCTTGTAAATCTTTGTTCAATGACTAACTAAATATCCAAATATTTTTAATATTTAAAAATTTTCATTGATATTTTAATGAGTAAAATGACTCATTTATTTATATAAGATTAATTTGTTAAATTAATGATTAATTATGTTTTATAATATGATATAAAACCTAAAGAAAATTATAATATAATATATAAAATAATTAATAAAGTAATGTATTTATTGTTTACAAGTTATGGAATGCAGTTGAACAATTTTCTAAATTATGGTCGAAAAGTGTATTAGATGATAGTATTGATGTTGAATTGATGGAAAACATTGAACAGGAATATGTAGATTCCTGTTGGAAACTAGCTAGTAGTTTAGATACATATCTCATAGCTGAGGATGATACATCAAGTATTTGTAAGTACTATATGAATAAGCATTTGCATTGAAAACAATATATGAAATATTTAATTTGATTATTTCAGTATTTCAGTTTTGTCGAGATTTTATGTCAAGTATGCCAACTAAAGAATCTATTGATCTTCAAGGTAGTTTAATTTTCAAATTGAGCGATTCCCAAAATCGGTATTCTTTCACCTACATATAAACATGGATTTTCCATAATGATTTTATATGTTAAATTAATTAAATTAATTAAATTAAATAAATTATTTTATATTTTAAATGTTGATATTATAGTATTTTATTTATCTAGTCAAGTTTCCCAAATTTAACTTAAAAAAAACCAAAAACTAGATAAAGGCATAGAAAGGTCAAAGGTTAATGGTAATGGAGATCTCTATATTATATATATATTATATTATCTCTATATGTTATATTATAATTTAAAATTTAAAATCAATAACCATAATAAATCATAATTTTCAAAAAATTGAAAAAAATTAAAAATGCAAGTTGGGTGATTCAACATGTGCTGTGCGTTATTGGACTTTGTACTATTTATCAGTGGCGTATTTATGGGAAGGATCAAGAAGATCGATCCCCCCCCCCCATGGGCTGTAAAATATGTAAATAATTATAGCCATCATATTAAATACTATTTTAGTTTGGTTTTACAATGAGGTGATTTTTTTCTTTTTTTATGTTCGAAAACACTTTTACTATCCGAATACCTAAATTAACACTCTGATTTTCACGAATAGCATATGTTTCCGATTGGAAATGGGATGTAGTTGGTACTTTCTTTAAATTATTTTTGAAATTTCTCAAATTGACCCTAATAAGTGGTAGAATAAATGACAAAAATCGGCATTTTTCACGAAAACTGAAATTTTGACGAATTCGATTTCAATATTTCACGATAACTCGGGCAATTTCAAGTTAGAGACTTGAACATTTTTTTTGAGTGTTCACATGTATATTATATATATGTGGTAAAATTTTGGAACCTTTACGTTAATTTTTCTACAAAATATTGGACTTTGAATATTTCGTAGAATTCTCGTTTTTATGTATATAATGTTTGTCAAAATTAGCAATTTTGTGCATTAAGGTATGAAAATTTTATTGAAGTATACTAACATACTACTTAACATGATTGATATTAAAATATTAGAAAAATCCCTAGTCTTAATTTTTTTTATAGCTGTTTAAAGTTGATATTTTTAGTTTAAACGGAAATCTTCCAATCTATACGAATATTCTTATTATTTCTTAATACTTTTACAATAAAAATTAATAGAAAAGCTAAAAAATATGGAAACTTTTTGAAAATTTTATTGAAGCATACTGATATAGTGATATACCCTGTGATTTATGTCTTAACGAATTTACAACATATGAGGAAAATCTCAAGACTCAATTTTTAGATTCTGAGCGAAGCGAAGAATGTATTGGTTTTACAATGATGTGTGATTTTTTTTTGTTTTTTTTTATTCTGAAGACATTTTTACTACCCGAAATAATGCTCCGATTATCACGAATAGGGTATGTTTCCGGTAGCAAAGTGGATCTAGTTGGTACTTTATTTAGGTCATTTTTTGAATTTCTCAAAATTGACCCTAAGCGGTAGAAAAAACTTGGAAAAAATGACGAAAAAGCGGCATTTTTCACGAAAAATGAAATTTTGACAAATTCAATTTCTATATTTCACGATAACTCAGGCAATTTTTAAGATAGCGACCTGAAAATTTTTTTGGGTGTTCACATAGCTATTATACATATGTGGTAAAATTTTGGAACCGTTATGTTAATTTTTCTACAAAATATTAGACTTTGAATATTTCGTAAAATTCACGTTTTTACGTATATAATGTTTGATAAAATTGGCAATTTTTGGTATTTTGGTCTGAAAATTTTACTCAAGTATACTTACATATTACTTAACATCATACTAAAATATTATAAAAATCCATTGTCAAAATTTTTTTTTATAGCCGTTTTAAGTTGATATTTTTAGGAAAACGAAAATCTTAGAATCCATACATATAAATAAATATTCTGAAAACACTTTTACTACCCGAAATAACGCTTCGATTTTCACGAATAGCGAGTTTCAGATGTAAAAGTGGATGTAGATGGTACTTTATTTAGGTCATTTTTCGAATTTCTCAAAATTTACTATAAGCGGTAGAAAAAACTTCGAAAAAATGACGAAAAAACGGCATTTTTCACGAAAAATGAAATTTTGACCAATTCAATTTCTACATTTCACGATAACTCGGGCAATTTTTTAGATATAGACCTGAAATTTTTTTTGAAGGTTCACATAGCTATTATATATATGTGGTAAAATTTTGGAACCGTTTTTTAAATTTTTCTACAAAATATTGAACATTGAATATTTCGTAAAATTCTCGTTTTTACGTATATAATGTTTGATAAAATTGTCAATTTTTGGTATTAAGGTCTGAAAATTTTATTGAAGTATACTTACATATTAATTAACATCATACTAAAATATTAGAAAAATCCCTAATCTAAATTTTTTTTTATAGCTGTTTTAAGTTGATATTTTTAGTTCAAACGAAAATTATAATCTGACTGAACTTCACTCAGAATCGTTTTTTCGAATGCAATGGTTTATCATTGCATTCAAATTATAAATAAAATTAAACGCTATGATTCGCACACCTGTATCCTGTGCGGCAGGAGTATCAGCTCATCTTTTTTACATAATATGTATTTGACATTTATAATTTTATATTATAATATTACCATCCTGTCCACTCCTATATCACAAATTATATTTATAAAAAAAAAATAGTAAATAATACTAAACGCTAACTCTGTCATGGAAGAGGTTTTTCCTTATATTCAGTATATAAATTCTACCGTTCGTCGTACGTCTTCGAAACTCGCACGTTTCGCGGTCAACTTTTTATTTTCCTTCTATTACAATCGGTTTCGTAATTTTTCACGCGAAACTTTTTCTTAAATCGCCTTTTTTAACTTTTAGCTAATTATTTAACTGTCCATGAGCAAACAAAACATAAATAAACAAACAAAATAAACAGCCGGTCCTTATCTCACTCTAACGCGTGATAACGGAATTTCGCGCGGTAAACCGTAAATTATACGTCGCGATATCGTACGTTTTTCGAAACGTAATTCCCGTCCCCTTTTCGCTTTTTCTCCCTGTTTTTCAATAAATTAACGTCGAAAACGGTTTTCGGACCCTTCGTATACGGGTTTCCGACCGTTACGCTCGATATTTCGCCGTATTTTGCGGATTTTTCGATATCGCGAAACAGTTTAAATACACCGATTTTCAACGATTCTTCAACGACCCATAGTGGTGCACTCGATAGATAGGCATGTTAGGAAGCTAGGTTAGGCAGGCGCCGAAGGTTCGAATCCCGATCCATCGGCGGCGGACCGTGTTCCGATTTTTGCATTTTTTTTTTTTTTTTTGTTAATTTTCCGGCGCTCTCCTGTACGCGCATGCGTTTTATGCACCGGTATTACTAATGGAAATAATATTCTGTTTTTCTGTTCGTGATAATGGGCCGGCCGGTTTCCGACTGCTCGCGATAACGAGTCCGTCGAGCCTACCTTGCGCTCGCCGCTCCTGAAAACCGATAAACGCCTACCTCTCTCTCGCTACCGTCCAAAAATATTATTCGATGTGATATTTTACGTTTTCACCCGTCCTTTTTACTAATGGAATAATATTAAACGGTTATATTAGTTTAAAATTATCTTTTTTTTTTTTTTTACAATGAAAATACTTTTATTTGGTTTTAATATACTCTGTTTTAATACGGTAATAATAAAATTGAATGTAATTTTATTTTTTATTAAGGGAAAAAACCTTAATATAATAATGTTACTAATACTGTTATTTCAACTTTTCCCACTTTCACTACGTGTGTGACCAGTGACCACTGACATAGAACTTATTGACTTATTTGAGTTATTTTTCGAGTTATTTTTTTTTTACATTGAAAATACTTATATTTTGATTTAATATATTTTAATCGTTTATTATACCCTTAATATTATATACTCCGTTTTTTTTTTTTGAAACTATCTAAATACTTATAATAATTGTTATACACTATATCGATATGTCACCGATTATATCGATTCTCGACTCTGTAAAATTATACGTATGATTTATATACAAATCGTGGTCGTTGGCTTATATTACGAGTATAAACGATAATTGTTCGAACCCATACGTTGTTACGGTTAAAAAATATAGTACGGGCGCTACCGGTATTACACTGGCGGCTATGGTGGTGGTAAAACTTTTCACGCGAACCTTCTGTATTCCACTGAAACCCGACCGGGGTAAGTGAGTGCGCCGAAGGCGTACTCCGCGTGGTGGGATTACCGTGATCGGTCAAAGACTGTTCACCCGAAAAGAGTGTAAATAGGACCACTAGATTGCGAACGCCCTTCAATACGCCGGAGGCGGATAAAATACTTTAATCATTATATCCGATAAAGATCTACTTCCGCCGGGATCAATGTAGTATGTACCCGAACACTATGGTAGCGGAAAAGCTATGGTGGTGGTAAAGCTTTTCACGCGAACCTGTATCCAAGGACACTAGTCTCAGTTATAAAATCATATTCTTTTTATTTTTATTTTTATTATGCAATAAATGTTCTGCTATCATAATATTATCATATTCAGACATTTTTTTTTTTTTTTTTTTTTTTTTTTTTAAGAACATTATTTTACTAATCATATCAGTTAACATTTACACTTACTTATTCTTCCATGAGAAGAACGAGCATAGTTACCTATAAAGTAAAAATAATTATATGATGTATCATGTATATAATAAAAAAATAATAATATAACAATAATACAATAATGTGGTGTTACTGGAAGATGCTCCAAAATTTATGGAGCGCAGAGTAACAAATGACGAAGTTTTGGGAAGAATTAGAGAAAAAAGACAAATTTGGAAAATTACAACTAAAAGAAGGGATAATATGATAGGGCATATACTGCGCCATGATAGTTTGCTAAAGCTGATTATTGAGGGATATGTAGATGGTAAAACTGAAAGAGTAAGACCAAGAATGGAATAAATTTCACAGCTTAGGAAGAACATGGACATAGGTAGTTATCGAGAATCAAAGAAGCTGAATATTATCAGAGAAGCTTGGAGAGCTGCGGCTAACCAATCAAAAGATTGAACACAAAAAAAAAAAAAATTACAATAATAACAATATACCTACCAAGTGAATAGTATTAATATAATATTATAAGAAAGTAATGTCATTTATAAATATTATATAATTATTTTATTTTATTTTTTATTCATGCATTAAAATATGCTCATCTACTTAAAAATAATAATAATGTACATATCTTTATTGATATGACTTATGTAAATGAGCAAGTTGACCATCGGCTAATGAACGGAGTCAAAGGCAATGAATATTCTATAGATGTGAGATGTCAAAGTAAAAACCCTCACTATTCATAAAGTGTACAAACCACAATCTTTCCACTGGAGTGAGATAATGCTACCAAATTGTCAACATTCCGGAATATTCATAGATATTATTTCATACGGAACAGAGAGGGGATATTCAGATGAGGATGAAAATGTAGGAGATCTAAGTACCTGGGCATTATTAAATCGATACTTTCTGATATATGAAGCAAAACAAGGAGATACTTTCATATCAGGTATCTCTATATAATCAAACCAATGTTTTGTAAGAAATGATACTCTAGACCATCTATTGCAAGGCAAAAAGACAACACTGCAAAAATTCCTCCAAAGTCCACACCGTCCAATAGTGTTGGATTTTGACGCCAACCTTCTAAATATAAACAAACCAGGACTACCGAGATGGAATAATCATGAAGCAAATCTGGAAAAATATACACAATTCAATAAAGAAAACATGAACCTTATTGTACCTATTCCTGAAAACTATTAAAATTCACCAAGTTTAGTAAATTAGCTGCAGTTAGGAATATACCCGGAAGTCATAGGAAAAAAAACATTTCTTGTTGAAATAACGATTATGATTTCTTATTAAAGTTAAAGGAATACAAATAAACAGGAAACGCGGTGACTGCTTCACAGTTAATAGACATACTGAACGTGAAATGAAAAAAAGTGATGATTATTTGTATGTAATGTCTATATTAATAATTTAAAGTACTAATATTAACGTTAATCATAAATACTGTTTTCGAATAATTAATTATAACAAGTTGCAATATATCATTTCTGATCATGAAGTCCACTAAACGTCTAAACTTAGTATTTATAATTATTAATTCACTCCCATACTCCTTAGTCCTTACCAAAATACCAACTGTTTCGCGTGTCACTTAGTAATTGTACACGTAATATAATTAATATAAAACACAATATATTTTAATAAGGACACATAAAAAATAAATATAATTATTTTTAAATAAAGACAATAAAAAATATAATGCACAATGCACATGTTACAAGTGATAACTGGTAATGTGACCAACCACCAAACATGTTAATTTTTTTTCTTTTACAATTAATAATATCATAAATAATCCTATTAATTGAAAACATTATAAATTAACAAGTACTGAGACATTAAAAATTAAATTAATTGTATAATAAAAAATGTATATGATATTTTAATGGTTAAGCATATTATAATATTAATAAATATTTAATATAGAAAATTATACAATTCATTTTGAAAAATTAAATTATATTTTCAAATTGAATGCATTACACATAATCTTTTAACCAATTTGGTTTTCTTACAACTCTTTTTTTCTTATCCTTTCCATTTTCATCGATCACATCACTAAGAATATAAATTGTTCCACTATTATGTTTTTCTTCGGTTCCACATAGTTTCCAAGTTCCGTGAATAAGATCGCCTCATTCTCGTGTTTAAATTTTTCTACTACAGAATACTTTTGAAATATGCAATCTTTACTGTCAAACTTTTTTTTTATTAAACTCGTTAGCGTCAATATAATTTTAAAATTGTTTTTTTAAATTATTAAATTAATTTATCAACGAGATGGCTGTCCCGTAATTTAATTTCGGCAACATTACTGTGTTACTGTGGCAGCCATCTTTGAACGAATGTACACTACACGTCAAAATTTCGTACTGTTTCAAATACAGTTTAATTATATTTATTTTGAATCTATACCGACTGCGACAAAGCATTATGGCACCGGTGTAAAGATTATTAATACTCGGTGAGCCTATTTCCGACGAAATAAATAAAACTGAGTGAAAATAAATTATTTATTACTGTCAATTTAAAATTTTTTAACATAGATTTTATTTATTGTAATAAGGTCAAAAATCACTATAAATTTAAAACATAAATTTAAAATTCTTTAAAATATTTTACTCAAATTTTTATTGATATTACCTTCAATTCTAGCTGCTTCTATGTCTTCAATAACCCAAATAATACACATTAAATTTCGACAGTTAAATAGTTATTAAAAATTAAATATTTTATAGAGCAATCTAACCAAAAGATAAAATATTTAACTCTATATATAGTTGCTTTTTTTTCTTGTTTAATCTATATTTTTGAAAAATAACATATCATATGGTTCTACGTCAAAATTGCAAAATCAAAATTCGAACAAGTGATTGAAAATTAATTTTATTTGTAAATTGGAATTGTATCTAATGATATAAAATATACTAGTATGTAATATAAAAATAAGTCCATAGAGGAAATAATTTCTATATAGGTACGCCACTGAGGTAGGTAATAGGTATACGTATACAGTATACCTATTATTATACAATTATTAAGTTATTTGTTGCCTAGAAACTATTATGTTTAAGCACTAAATTAAATAACTGACGAACTTATACGTTTAAAAGTAATTATTTATAATAATGTGATTTTGAATTTATGGATAACATTAAAAAGTATTTTATTTGGCCTATGGCAGACAATAATGAAAATCAATCGGTAGTTGAAAACTTACAATTTAATATTGAAAGTAATAATTGCAATGAAGTAAGTTACTACAAGTTTTATTACATAACATAAAAATTAATACTACCTAAGTATTAAAAATTGAAATATTTATTAATAGAATGAGATTACTCAACCATTTAAATCAACGGATGTATCATGTATCAATGAATCAAATAATCATTTTATACGTAAAATACAAGTATGGTTATAGAAATTTTAATTAAACTATATTTTAATGATTATTTTATGTTTATAGAGTTTAGAAGAAGAAAATGATCGTTTATTATTAATCATTGAAAACAAAAATCTTATAATTAATGATAATTCAAAAACTAATTATAATATGCCAGATTTTGCAACTAAACAAATATCACAATTAACAGAAAGAGTACAAGAACTTATGTTAGAATTACAAACTATCAAATCATTCAAATCTAATGATAATGAAAGTATATTATTGAATAATTTACAAAATATTAAATTATTAACAGTGATATTATTTAATCCAATTAATATAAAAATATTATTAATTTATAGTATTAAAAAAAATAACTGATAAATTAAACTTGTCTAATAAAAAGATTTGTAACTATCGCAATCAAATAATACAATTAAAATCCGATTTGCAAATTACTACAAATGTAAGAATATTTCTTTATAGACATTTCAATATTTGTATATATAATTATTATGTAATATTTGTATATTAAGTTATTGTAAATATTATGTTTACCTAAGTACAGGCATTATCAAATGAAATCGGAAATCCAGAATTAATGCAGGAAGTCTTATCAGGTACGGGCTTATTAAATTCTAGAGGTCGTGCACAACAAATATTAATTTTACAACAAAAAGTAAAAGAACTACAACTTCAAGCAAAACAAAACCATTTCAGAAATAAAGATTCAAATATTTCTACTGGTAAATATATATATTATATTTATATAGGCAATAGGTATTATTAGATATAGGCCATACATATATTATAGTACACTCTTACCCTGTGATAATCATAATATACAGTGTGTAAACGATAATTGTTAATACTTAATAACTTTGGATGGAACAATAATAATGGATTTTTTTTTTTTAGTTAGACGTTATATTGAACAATGCACGTTTATTATGCTGTCCGATTATATTTTACCGAGATTAGTTTCGAGAATGCGCAATGCAACTTTTTTTTTTTTTAAATGGCAACCCCTAATTTTTACTATTAATTAATTTTCCCCATATTTTTTCATGGATTTTGGTGGTTAAATCACATTCCTAAGTGCAAAATTAGCTGAGTTATAGCAATTTAAAGTTATTAGTTATTTTTCGCAAAAATTTGTGTCATTTTTGCTATTACATGGTTATTTTTAATTTTAAATTTTAAAAGTACGTTATACCCACAGATATCAATATTTTACTATATATTATACCAATGATTATATTATAATATTGATATCTGTGGTTATACCACCAAAATGTTTCTTTTGTGTTTAATTATTGTATTTGGCCTGTGTATGGATATTACAGTTATTCTCAAGTGTCATTTTCATGTTATTTATCAAATTATTTACCTTTACCATATGCTTTTTATTTATGTACCATAAATATATTTCAGCTTAAATTAAATTTTAAAAAATATTTGTCAATTTTATTTAACATTATTGTAAAATATTGTAATATAATAAGAAAAATCCATATAAATAATTTGAATATTGATTTTATTAAAATTTAATTTTAAAATAGCTATAAAAAAAAAATTGAGACTACAGATTTTTCTAATATTTTGATATGATATTAAGTAATAATGTAATATATATACATACTTCAATACAATTTTCAAACCTTAATAGCAAAAATTGTCAATTTTATCAAATATTATATAAATAAAAACAAGAAATTTACGAAATATTCAAAGTCCTATATTTAGTCAAAAATATTAACATAACGGTTCCAAAATTTCACCACATATATATAGTAGCTATGTGAACACTCAAAAATATTTTCAAGTCTCTATCTTCAAAATTGCTTGAGTTATCGTGAAATATTGAAATTGAATTCGTCGAAATTTCAGTTTTCGTGAAAATGCCGTTTTTCCGTCATTTATTCGTCGTTTTTTTTACCGCTTAGAAAATTGAGTGTTGAGAATTTCATAATATTTTGGAATTACGTTAAAATAAATATCTGTATACTTCAATAAAATTTTCAAAAATTTTTCAAATTTATTGTTTTTCTATTAATTTTTATTGTGAAAGTATTGAGAAATACTAAGAAGAGGGGGATTCGGAGGGGGGGTGCTTATTCTGATTGAGTGATTGTGTTGAAATTATTGAATTACTATTGACGGATTACTGATTAACATTTTTATTATTTATATTAGGCATTATTATATAATAATAGCAGTGGGCAATTTAATTAAAGAGACCGCCGAATTGTAATCCGAAATTGAAAATGTGCACTATTGATTCGACAAGTGTGTACCGTGTACCTACTATATACTAATAAATAAGACAATTGGCTAGATGGTAGGTAGTACTTATACAGTAAAACTTACTCAAATTTTAAAAAAATAATATTTATAATTTATCATTGGCGATAATCGACTATGGTGAATCTAATATCAGCTGCAGTTATTGTGTTAATTTATTTTCGTTTTATAAAATAATAGATTGATAGTTGAATGAAAGTGGAATGTATAGTATATTTTGATGTTTGATTAATAAAAAATAATTATTACTAAAAAAAATATTGATATTGTATTTAATAGTATAATCATAGAAGTTTGTTATAGGAGGGTTGGGGGGCTTTGCCCCACGGCTCTGCGTTATATCATTGTACATTATAAATATTATGTTTTATGAAAAATATGGGTTGAATAAAGATGACAGACGAACCAGTTATGTAATTTAGTAATTGTAATATTATCATATAAAACTTAAATAACAATGCAATGACGATGCATTACGCCATATTCAACAAATAAACTATTGAATAATAATAATAATAGTAAACGCTAACTAGAACAGATAAAGCGGTAGCGACTGATTACTTGCGGAGTTTACGGTGTCTAAACTCTAAACACGAACTGAATTCCTATTACTAAAAAAAATAATTCAGCTTATTTTAACTTTTTTATTAAAAATATTATCTGTTCCTTAATTTATATTTATATGATCAAGAGGCTATATTATAATTTATAATACATTATAGTATAGTTATAGATCCGTTTTAATCACATGTCTTTAGCAACTATTAAGCAAATGGAAAAAACACGTAAAGCAATTGCTGATCAAACATTAAAAGATACTCAATCAAAGGTTATAGAATTAACTAATTCAACAGAAATCTGGAAAAGCCGTAGCAAAGCATTGGATGTAGAAATAACAATTTTGAGAGTGCAAATACAAAAATTACTATCTAAAGCTGAACTAGATAATAAACTTATTAATAAATTAAAAGTTAATTTATTACAAATATCTATAATATTTAAATAATGATAAATAATAACATAATTTATATTATTTTAGTCCGAGTCTAATATTAATAATAATATTCAACAATTAAAAACTAAAGACTCCATATTAAAACTTGAAGATACAATAATATTATTAAAATCAAAAATTGATAATGTTTGTATAATAATACATATGTTAGGTAAATATGATTTTTAATATAAATAATGATTATAGGCAGAAAATAGAATTAAACAACAGGCATCTGATTTGAAAGATAAAGATATGAAAATTGCTTATTTAGAATCTAAAATGCTAAACCGTTGTGAAACAGTTCCGTAAGTAATAATGTAGAATTCATTAATTTATTTTTATTTTGTTTAAGCAAATATTTAATTTAAATACATAATAATTTTCAGAGATTCTAATACATCTATAATCAATTTTATGGATTCTGAAAGCATTTTTAGAAAGGTAGATTGGTTATAAATAAAAAATAATAATTAATAGGTAACCAATAACATAATTATGTTTTATTTAGTTTTATTTGTTTTATTAAATAGAAATTGGATGAATATGAAAATCAACAACTTGTAGATTTATTATGTGTAGCTCAGAATAAAATTTGTGAACAAGTTAAGAATATTGTTGATTATAAAGTTAGTAGAGATGTTTAAAATAGCTTTAGTTTTTAATACTATCCACATTTTTAGAATATATATAATACATAGCTATATAATATATTAATATTAATACTTAAGTTAATACTTAATTTCATTATATATTTATATCATTTAATTAATAGTTAAGTAATAAATAAATTATTTTTGTTAAATTTATATTTGTAGTGGTATAGGTTCAATTTTTAGGCTGGAGGTTATGAACTTATAAATGAACATAATTCAAATAGTATAATTTTAAATAGAAATATTTATTATTTATCAATAGGTAGGTATAACATTTTATTTTAAATTAATACCTTTATATATAAATATATATATATGTTTTAAAGAATTCATGAATTAAATATAGTTTTCAAACAAATTCTTTTTCACTAAATTTTCAAGATGGCTGAGGGGTCCTCTTCAATCTCCCTGTTAGTAGTTTAGTACACCATTGTGTATTTTTATATTTTATTATAAAAATAATTATTTCTGTAATAACTAAAAGAATAAATTCTTTCTGGAAAAACAAAAATTACAAAAAATGGAATCAAAATTCGGCCTTTTAAGTTCATCTACATTATTTAAGAAAAGGTTGACTAATGGATCATATCATTTTAATCACGAATTAAATCCAAATGAAAAATTAATTGAATTGAAAAATAAGTATGCTATAATTGTTATATAATGCATTGTTTATATTTATTAATTATAATAATAAATATATTTAGATTAGAACTTGCTGAAGAAGAGTGTATAGCTCTTAAAGAAAAATTGGATACCCTTACAATGGTAAATGAAGAAAATGTACAAATGTTTACTAAGGCATTGAATAATGTAAAGCAGCAATACATAAATTAAATTAAAAACTAAATAATGTTATTCATTTAGCTTTTTGTATGAGTAAATAATTGTATAAAAAGAGATTTGAATTTAAGTTTCTATAATATTAATATTTAATATTATAAATTTGTTTATAAAATAATTATTTTAAACAAATACCAATTACTAAAATCTTTAAAAAACAATCCCATTTTCTATTTGTTGATTACCTATGAATTATGAAATGAATTATGAAATATGATTAAATAATCAATTATTATATTTAAAACCGAGATAAAAATTTACCAAATTAGTTCAGTTTATAGCTTGGCACACAAGAAATAAGTGTGGCAGTGGTTTTTTTATGGAACATAAATAACTAATTATAAAATACATATATTTTTATGAGAATATCCACAGGAATACAGACATACAGTGCAGTTGCACTAGTTGCAGTGATAGTTTACTTATCTATTATATTATAGGTATACCGTATGGCGTATGCTACACAAATCTGTTCTTTTAATGACATCAATTATTTTAATATATAAAAATTCATGAATTTTATTATTTATCAATTTACGTCATTGCATTGGTATGAATATTTTTTAACTGATTTTAAGTTGAGTCTGAAAAAAATATAAAATTGTGTACGAATTAGAGTCGGCAATGTAAAATACAATGCCTACCTTCTATGTTCTATCTAAATTAATTATGTCCTAGCTAGGTCTTAATTATATTTTATGTTTTTTGACGTTTGAGCATCGGGGAAAACTCTCCGTCTCCATAGTCCATATTCTTATCATGCATTCACGCATCCGCGTATTGATATTTAATATTGTCCATAGACCTATAAACAAGGTGGATATCCACCTTACTTATAAACTTAGTTTAAAAACAGATTAATGGTTGATTAATGGATGTGGTTTATAGGTCTATAATATGGTCATAATCTGTGACTTTGTGTTGGTTTCTTATCAATTAATTAAGTTGTAAGTTATAGCCATTTATTTTTATTTTTATTATTGAAAATTGAAGCATAAATATTTATAATTACACATTACAGTCTTTACAGAAATATTAATATATTTTTAATTATTATATTATTTTCTTTTTTGTTACTGTGTCTTGGCAAATAGACTTAAAGAAAGTATACACATCATGTGATTAAGTAAAATAATGTATATAAATAACATTATACATTTTAATACTTTTTATATTATTTATTACCTACCATGTACCCTTTGATATTTATTGACAATTTAAGTTAAAAATAGTTTAAATAAATGATGCAAATTTGCAATTGTTTTCTACAACATTTATTAATTTAAATTACATTCAATAACAGGTTAAAAAACAATACAAACATTAAAACATTACTTCTCCCAGCCTGATCCAATTCAACATAACATTGATTTTCAATATGAATTTATTAAAATTATAATTTTAATAAAATTTATTGAATATATAATATAATGGACATCTAATAATTACTATTTTTCTTTATAGTCTGATATTAGATACTTCAAACATTTTCTAGAAATCTATTGAATAGGTAAAAGATAAAGTCCATTGTCCATAGGATTACATGATACAACGAGTGTTTAACTTTTCATTATTTTCTTGCAAAAATAACTTA
>JAIUCT010000018.1:3395048-3432861 GCA_021307375.1 Tetraneura akinire | reverse complement strand
AAGAATATACAGAATATCAGGGTTATACAGAATATTTCCATATCAATACGCGCATCCGTGATAAGAATATGGAGCCGTAGAGTTTTTCCCGACGCACAGATAAACGTTAATTTTGTCATGGACTCATGGTCAATGTCTTCCGTAGTTCTGTATTTACTATTTATCAGTTTTATAAATTTATAATATTCGTTTCACAGTAGAATTATATACGCATATGAAGTTACTGGATATCGCAATAAATAAAACAAATAATGAATTTAAAGAAAAAAATATGTATTTCATTAAATCTAACTTTTAATTACACTAAACGATTGTCCTCTACATCATTATTATTAAATTTACCAAGTATTGATAAAAAAATCAAGAACACAGAGAGTATGTTTGTGCAGGACAACGATGTTTCCAGTAAATTTTCACAAATAATTTTTAAGTAATAACTAATAAAATAAGTAATATTACTAATTAGTAATTACTAACCATAAACTATAATAATTATATGTTGGTAAAAATATATTTGCATTTTTTCAATTTTTCTTTAAAAAGACCCATATATGATGTATGCCATTATAATATTAATTATTGTATACCTAATCTACATTGAACAAAATAAAAAAAAAATTGAATCATTGGTAGTCATCGTCAATATATATTGATGAGCCACTTAATACTATTACTGTTTAACACTTAAAATTGTAGACAGTTAAAATGTGACATTAGATAAAACCATCTGTTTTTAATTTAATTTAAAATTTATAATTTATACCTACCTAATTAGATATTATAAAAAAGTTATGTTAAAAATTCTATTCTCTTTTTTTAGTAATGTATAATATTTACAATGATTTTAATTTAAATATCACAATTTATATTTTAAATAATTGTGATTTTATTACATAAGTATGTACTATATATATACCTAATGATGTATTTATATTTATGTATAATTAGAAGATATATCCAACACCATATGTACACATATAATTAAACATGATCAGAGCAAACAAATTAAATTAATCGAAATTAATCCGGGTTTATGTTTGATTACTCAAAATATTTTGAAACAAACTAATTACAATATTTGTATATACGAAAGTAATTATGATATATTTAAAAAATTGTTAGAAGTAAGTATATTGATTACGAAAGTATAGAAGATTAAAATAATACAGTATATTATTTTTATTTCAGGAAATTAATTTAAAGTATGATAATAGACTAAATATTTATCATACAAATTTACTTATGTTATGGAAATTTGGATTTCAAGATAGAATGGATCAAAGTAATAGAGTTTCAAAGATTTTATCAAATTTTGGTGAACCACAACCATGGAACCAAGAATGTATTAATTTTATAAATAATTGTTTATTTAAATTTTAGATTCTAAAGAAAACAATGTATGCAGTGGCACAACTATGGGGAGGGGGTGTTTTGGGTGTCTGGAGACCCTCCTTGGGCTGTATTTTTATGAAAATTTCATTTAATGACCGTTGAAAAAATGTTCTATTTATTTTAAATTTATAATATAAAAGTTACGTATAAGAGAAGAGCAAAATAATGCTATAAAATCAGTGGTTCTCAATCTTTTTAGGACCGTGACCCAAATTTTCTTCCTAAAATCTTTCGCGATCCCCATAGTTTTACATTTACAGAATCAAAAAAGTAATTTCAATAAAAAACAAATACCCGTCATAATAATTCTTATATTACTTTATACATTATAGTTCTATATCTATGTCTATACAATTTTAAAAAACATAAATTTCTTAGAATCTGTATAATTAAAAAAACTTTTCGCGACCCACAATTTGAGAAACGCTGCTATAAACTATAATACGGGATACTATACAAAATGTGGTGAACTGATATGATCAATTCCTCCCGATATTGTATTGGTATTGTCTATATTTACTCCTTATTTTTATATTGAGGAGTTCCTGCTTTATTCATAATTTAATTTGTTTATATTATAAAAATATAATTAATACCTACATATAGATAAAATATAGAGAATTGCATTATGTTGGTACTTTATTTGGATAATTTTGTTAAAATTTCTCAATAGTTTTTTAGAGAATAGATAAAACAAATAATATGTAAAAAAATAAAATAAAATTAATCACATATTTATTAATTTTAATTTTAACTTGATATGATTTATGATATACTCTTCTAGTGCATGTAATATATTTTGAAGATCAGTACATATAATTTTTTTTAATTTATATAACAACATCTATGATTCATCATTAATAATATCATTAATTTTAGTATTTAAAAAAATATAAAATCATTTTTTAGTACAGAAATAATGGTTTAATTACTACAAATGTAGTATGTCAAATAAACCATGATTTTGGTAAAGGCTGATTAATCTAGTTGGTATTTTATTTAGTTCATTTTTTGAATTTCCCAGTAGTTTTCTTATAATATAATTAAAATAATAAAAAACAGTAAAATTTCCAGAAGCTTTTGAAATTTTAATAAATTTTGTTATTTTATAATAACTAGAAAAAATATAAGATAAAGAGACTAGTATATTTTATTGATTATTCACATAAGATATTTGAAATTGTTACTTTTGATTTTAAATCTATAAATAAATTTTTATATATTATAATAATAATTTATCATTACATACAATTATAATACATCAATATTTTTTTCTTAACTAATATCTATTATTCAATATCTATCATCTTCTGTAGCATATTTTAATTTAAATATTTATACTTCATAAACTCATAAAATTTTCAATTATATTTAGGTACATCTCATAAAATAATAGCTGCATTACCGAACAAAAAGTTTTTGAATTATTTAATTTATAGTTTTATATTTCAAACTGGTTTAATGACTTATGGTAGACCAGAATTTTATTTCTTACTTCCACCATCAATTTTTATGGTAAGATATTTTAAATTAATATTATTGGAACGTATATAAATTATTTTACATTTTTATAATTTAATCCAATTTTAACACTGATATATATTATATTTATTTTAGATGTATTCTTCTAAACCAATTAAAGAAAATAAATATTATAAAACACAAACAATTTTATTTCAAACTATCTTTGACATAGAGCTATTAAAAACTTATTCAAGAGAAGCATTTTATCCACCACACAAAACCAACTCTACTAAAAAATTTTTACGTTTTAAGGAGGTTTGTTAAAATTATATAAATAAATTTGATATAAGTTAAAAAAAATCATAGTTATCATAAATCATTACATTCAAAAAATGATTTTGAGTGAAGTTCATCAGATAATATATTATGTACTGATTAAAATGTTTACATTTATCAGCCTCTACGTTTAATATAAATAATTTATCATAATATCCTGAAATGAGGAGTCACCTACATATCCAAATTTGACAATACTTTGCTTAGAGTCCTTTTTCAAATGTCATGATATTTCATTGCATTTAAGTGTTAATCAAAATTCAACACTATCCTCTTTACACCTGTATCATGTCCCTTGCTTTGTATACTTTCAACAGTTCAAAAAAAAAAAAAAAAAATTGTAAATTTAATAATACACAATTAATTGAAACTAAATTAAGTAAAATATATTTGAACTTCAATAAAAATTTCCAAATTTTTGTCAATTTTATTTAACATTATTATAAAATATTGATATATAATAAGGAATCCATATAAATACTTTAAATGATTTTATTCAAATTTAAATTTTAAACACCTATAAAATATTTTTATAATTGATATATTTCTAATATTCAGGAAATATGTTAACCAATATGTAAAAATGATTCAATACAATTTTCAAAATATTTCAAAATTTTTTGTCTGTTTTATATAACATTATTGTAAAATATTAAGAAATAATAATAAGAATCCACAAATATAATATACCATAAATATCAATTTTACTAAAAGTGCAATTGAAAACACATTTAAAAAATAACAGAGACTTGTTATTTTTCTAATATTTTGAAAATATGTTAATAATAATATGTAAATATATATATATATGTATCAGTATGCTTTAATAACATTTTCCAAATTTTTTGTATTTTTTTTATTAATTTTTATTGTAAAAGTATCGAGAAATAATAAGAAGAATATTTGTATGGATTCTAAGATACTAAAAATATCAACTTTAAATTTAAACAGCTATAAAAAAAAAATCATGATTTGGGATATTTCTAATATTTTGGTATCATATTATGTAATATGTGAGTATACTTCAGTAAAAATGTTCAGACCTTAATGACAAAAATTGCCAATTATTTTGTCAAATATTATATACTTACATAAAAACGAGAATTTTACGACATATTCAAAGTTCTATATTTTGTAGAAAAATTAACGTAACGGTTCAAAAATTTTATCACACTTATATTATTATAATCCCTATATAAATACTCAAAAAAATATTCAATTCTGTAAACTCATTTTTCCTGAGTTATGAAATAGTGAAATCGAATTTGTTGAAATTTCAGTTTTCGTGAAAAATGCCGTTTCTTCATTGTTTTAAGATCATTTTTTCTATCGCATAGGGTCAATTTTGAGAAATTCGAAAAATTACCTAAATAAAGTACCAGCTACATCCACTTTCTAACCAGAAACATATGTTATTCGTGATAATCGGGGCAATGTTTTGTGTAGAAATAGTGTCTACATACATAAGAAAAAAAAGACACTTCGCTCAAAATCTAATATATAAGGTTTCATTCTGATCTAATACATATATATGTTTTTTATAGCTTAAAGAAGCTGATGATAAATTTATAATATTAGCAAAAGTTGTTGGGCGTAAACAAATTTTCGAAACTGATGGTTTAACAGAAGAGTTATTAATACCATACTGGTATTTTGTTAAACATCATACTTTTAGTCGTAAAAATTTTGTAATACCAATGTTAGAGTAAGTTATAACTTCAAATATTTTATTGTCATTTGATTTAAAATTCTTACATTTTTTTTTTTTTTTATTTATTTAATTGTGTATATTAGAAAATGGATTCCTGGTTGTGGGCCATATTTTATCGAACAAGGATATACAATATTTACTCAATTTGGTGACCTTACACCTTCTCAAATGTTAAGTACATTTTTAAAATTCATTAGTTTACCAGAATATAAAGATTCACCATTCCTAAGTTCAATGGAAAATAGAATTTCTAAATCATTGACAAATGACAATGACAAATGACATCTAATAACTCAACTACTGAAGATCCTCATAATAATTCTTTAATCTTTAATGATTTTAATAACAAAGAAAATTAAAAGATATATGTGAAAAACTATTTTATTTTTTAATGTGTGTAAATCAGTAATATAATATAGTAATGTACTTTTTAATTAACTAATTATAATTCAACAATTATAACTTATTTACGCATTTAATAAATATTATGTTAACCATCATTAATAAGTAAATGATTACAAACAATTTTATTTTATTAAATTATTAAGTCTTATTATATTATTTAAATGTTACAAGATGGAAGCACTCCAAAGTAGTGAAACGAAAAATTAAAGTGGCAAAAATGCCACAATAGTACTACACATCTGTGCCTAATGTTAATTGGGTCCATATAAAAAATTGAACTGTATTAATTAGGTCTCAAGTTATATATTAAATTGTAATAATTGAATCTCAAGAAAAAAAGTTTTCTTATTTTAACAAACGTAGAACTCCCTACAACTTTTCATCCATTATAGTTACTAGTTGCAGCTTGTATAGGTATAGTTAAAAACAAAAACTGTCGATAGCAGGGGCGAACGCAAGGGGGGTTTTGGGGGTTGAAACCTCTCCCGAAATATCTGGAACAAAAAATAATACCAATACGTCTTGATTTTGTTATATAATGTTATATAAATTGTAATAATCAATATTTCTTAATATTGAACACTATATTTTTTAACCCCCCCCCCCCTCCCCGAATTTTTTTCCTGCGTTCGCCGCTGCTTGATATTATTAATTTGCTTGCCTTTTTTACGGATCATACTATTATCATGGTTGATTATGTGAAAACATACTGATATCTGATAGAATTATAGTTGATCACTGATCATATATATATTTATATTATAACATTTTGGTATTATAATCACAAATCACTAATAAATATTATGCAGGTATGTTTGTGTAACCATATGTCCATATATACATAAATATATCAATATTATAGTTATAGAGCCTAATCTATATATTAGTATATAAAATAACTTGTCCTGACTGATTCATCATCACCTAGCTGGAACCGATGAAGCTATGAGTTTGAAACTTGGTCAGTAGTTTCATTTTATGACGTAGACATCCACTAAAAAATGATTTTTAAAATTTGTTCCCCAAAGGGGAAAAAAGGGATTTAAAAGTTTGATATATTAATCAAAGCATAGTTAAAATCACTGAAACTAAATTTAAAAGGCCAAAAAAATACCACAGTATGTGATAAATCATTGGTGCAGTGACACTTTTATGCATTTTAGACGAGAAGATCGAAAGCAAAATGTAATCAGAGCGCTCAAATATAAAATAATATCCGATAATGCACGAGTGCCTTGTTGAGTAGGCAAAATATACACGTGATGAGCTAGTTATCGCTTACCATTGTTATTAAAACTTATTTTATTACTTCTCTACAACTCAAAATTAAAACTTAGCTAGCCTTAATGAATTAGTAGGTTACACTATGCTCAAAATCCTGAGTTTGAAACCCAGCAAGAAAGGCTAAACTTTATCCACTATTTTTTCAAACACTTTAATTTTTTTTGCGCATTTTTCTCACTCTATTAAATCAATTTTAATTATTTATGCCCATATAATACCAATCATGGAGTAAATTTCTAAAGGTAATATTGTTTTGTAACAAGTATCTTACACTCCAGCTCAAATGTAATTTTAATTTACATATTTTTCATAGTTTCAATCAAAGAAGGATTATCAAGTTTTTTATATTTCATTTTGAAACCCAGAGATAAAAACAATAGGATCTTTAGGAAACCTATGTTAGTATGTTTAATATCAATACGGTTTTTACAGGGCCGCATTTAGAAGTAGTACTAGCTACACGGCTGCAGCTAGTTATTCAACTAGAAATAACGGTTTCAAAATTGTATCACATATATATATATAAAATATTTATCTGAACATCCAATAAAATTTTCAAGTCACTAATTTCAAAATTGCCAGTTATTTTGAAATCAAATTCGTCGAAATTCCATTTTTTGTGAAAAATGCCGTTTTTTCTATTGCATAGGGTCAATATTGAGAAATTTGAAATAAAGTACCAACTACATCCCATTGGCCATAGCGTACCTGTGGTGGGGAGGGGGGGGTGTAAAATATATTAATATATAATTTAATTTCTACTTTCTCTTTGTCATAAGATATGAACAAAATTTTTAAATAAAAAGAAAATTAATATATACATAACATTTTTGTTTGGTACTTATTTTATATTATTGTGAACTGTGAAATATTATTTTATTTAACCTAACATATCAAATGGGTTTAAAAATTATTTTGCTAAAAACTGTCCTGGTACATTACTGCTACATCCGCTTTGCAACCGGAAACATATGCTATTCGTGAAAATCGTTGCATTATTTCGGGTAGTAAAAGTGTCTTCAGACATAAAAAAAAAAAAAAAAAAAAAAACAGAAAAAAAGACACACATCATTGTAAAACCAATACATTCTTCGCTTATAATAAATTTTCTTTTATTGGATTTAAGTATTTAATTATTTGTTATTATTTAAAAATAAAATAAAAACAGTACACAGGCTGCCAGTTTCTATTCCTGATATAAAACAAAGTATTACAAAAGAGAAAATGTCATTTATTCTTGTATGCTTTATATAAACCATTAAAATATTGAATTAAATCTAATTTCAATAAATTATTATAATTGTTTTATAGTTGTAGTTTTTTTAGTTCTGCCAATAACCCATTTTCAAGTTTTAATCTTGCAATTTGATTATTATCTAATTCTTTTCCAGACGTTTGTAAGGTTTTTATACGATTAATACTTTTTAAATCCTAAAATATACATTTTTTTATATTAAATAATATTTTATTGTTAAACTTATAAATTAAGAAAAACATACCGATTTAATTTTTTTAATCTTTAATTGTATTTCATTATCTATGAGTTCTGTTATTTTATGAACAGCATTATCAATATTTGATCCTTCTTGATTTTGTTTTGCTTGACGTTTAGCTTCTCGCTTTTTTTTCATTTTTAAATAAGCTTTTGACTGGTTTTCTAAAAAAAATTTAATCACCTATACTTTATACACAATAAGAAATATAGTTAGCAGCCAACTTCTGCACAAAGGTGGCTTCACTACAATCACAGATCAAAGAACTGGAGTGTTGTATTAGTCTATTGTTGATAGGACATGTGAAGAGATGATTTAAAATGTAGTGTATACTTTGATGATGTAATGGGTTACAGTGTATTAATTTACTTTGCATACTGTTAAATGCTGTGAACAGGTTATTTACTTAGAACTGAAGAGAAATGGAGGGGGGGACTGTTGAAAATTGGCTGCCACCGATTATATTTCTTATGAATTGAGTATATTTAATCTACTTACATCTATAATAGTATCCTTATATACATTTTTATTAACAAATACAATAAAAAATTTAAATAAGCTAATAAAAATTAATTTAATAAAAGAAAAAGAAGTCGCTCATAGAAGTTGATACCAAAGTTTCTTCTTAAAGTAAATCAAATATAGAAAATTACTTTTAGTTTAAATTAAATTTTAAATAGAAATATTAAATACAATTTTATTACATATGATATGATTTTTTTCTTTCAAAAGTGATGATTAATTTTTAAGAACAATATTTTCGATCTATATTAAAACTGTACTATCAAACTAATAAAATGTACATGCATATTTAATGGATAGATTATTTTATTATAAATATTACTTGAATTATTAAAAATTTACTTATTTCTGATGGTTCATCATGTAAACTAGTTGGCTTAAAATCAGAATTTCTTGCATGTGGTGGTCGATAAACTTGTTTAGATGCTAATAATTATAAAAAACAATTGAGTTAAATAAAGTAAAATAATGAAGTAATTTAATGAGAATTATTTAATTAACTTACCAACTGGTTGAGAAGAATTAATACCTTCAACTGCTTTATAAACAATAGCAGGTGTTTTAAAAGTTCCCTGAGGATAGTTCTGCCAAACGACTTGGTATAATTCATAGTTACCCCAAGGTTTTTCATGTAATAATGCACCACTATAGTGCCATATTTTATAACCATTACTCACTTTTAGTCGTGGTGATGTAGTGGCAGTTATAAAATGCTGACCATCAGGAGACCATTGGAGATATGTTGTATCTGGTATTTCAATTTTTTTAATTTTTTTTTTGCCATTAATATCCCATAATTCTGCATTTCCCTGTACATTACCAAATCCAGCTAATAAAAGAAGTATTTAACAAGTTAAAGAAATTATTAAAAATTAAAAATATTTTTTTTTTAATATAATAATTAAATATTCATATAAAGGATATTATTTCCAAATGGATTGTAATAGATTGCATTGAAAGTTCCAGTTCCAAATTCCATTACAGAATCACATTTCAAATTATATAAAGTTGCCTTTGATGGCATAAAACCATAGACAACACAAAATTCATTTGATGATGGACTCCAGGCAGCATTATATATAGGTCCTTCTTTATCTAAATTATTTAATTAAAATAAATGAATTATCAAATTTTTATCTATTTAAAATATTAATAAATATTTAATTAAATTAAAATATATATATATATTATCATACTCACTCACTATAACTTGAGAAGTATCTCCTTTTGAAGTGACTAAATGTAGACCTTGTTTACCATAATATGATGCACCCGTCTTATCTACATCAGTACTGGTTAACATCAATGATGCTGTTCCTTTTTGATTCCAAAATATTTCTACTCTATCAGCCTAAATATTTACAAAGATGTATTTAAATAAAAAATAATAAAGAACTACAATAAATTATTATACCTGGAAAAAACTTTTATTAGCAATAATAGTATTAAAATCTGGATATTGAAATAGACGACCATTAGAAGGCCCAGATTTAGCTAAAATCAAAAATATTATTAAACATGGTATGTGAACAATAGAAAATTAACACAAATAAGTTTTATTATTAACAATTTCAAATTTGAATATAAAATTCTATATTATAATCTTAAATTATGAATGTCAATTACTTTAATTAAATATTGATTTTTATTTAATTTCAAATTATAAAATTTATTTATAAAAATTTAATAAACTATTATTACCTGGTAGGAAACAAAGAATATGAATAGGTTGATTTCCTGGAGATATTGAATAATTATTCAATTTAAGACCTTTAATTCTATGTACTATATTATCAAAATTAGAATTTTCATAAAATAATATTTCTCCATTTAAAAATCGTGCACATAATTTTTCATCACTTGACCACTGTGGAATCCTAAAAAAAAAAAAATAATAAAAATTATGTTTATTTTAATTTAACTAACTTGTTTTATTTTATCGAAAATTAATTAAGTTTATAATTAATTATTACATTATCAATAACAATTGTTATTTACTTTCTAAATATACACAGTTATTCTGATATACATAATAAAAGTCAATAGCTGTACTATTTAATCAGTTTAAAATATTAAAATATAAATTCATTTTTTAAACACATGCAACAATTATAATTATGATCTCTTGAAAATAGTAAATATTATACAATTATAATGCATCCTAAAAATAAACAACTAATATAATTTACCAAAGTTTATGATCTCTGTACTCAAAACTTTTTACTAATTGTCCATTAGAAGTTTTTATAATATGTACATTTGGACTGCCTTTAGGATTACTTGGTGTGACTAAAACATATTAATATTATTTTATTACTTTGTAATTTATTTAAATGGTATTCAAAAAAAGTATATTAATAAATAAATTTGTTTTAAATTAATAGATTTAATTAAATTTTACCATTAATATAAAAAGTGTTTTTTGCAAATTATATTGTATATAAAAATAAAATATTTTATTTACTTATAAATGGTTCGTAAACTACTAAAAAAGATCCTTTACAACTATATGCTAGTTGTGTAGCTTTTGAATATTCAGCCTCCAAAACGGTTTTCCAGTTGGTAGTCGTAACAAGTACAACTCTAATAAAAAAAAAAAAAAATGAATATCCTACCATATACATATAAATTAAATATATATTTAATGTAAAAAGTAAATAACTTACTTTGAACTATTAATCCAAGCAAAATGTTTACCATTTGGACTGAACAACATAAACTTACATGATGAGACACCGGATGAAAAATTATAAATTGGTTCAAATGTTGTGACACTTTGATATAGTGTCAAACCATTAATGTCGCGAACTAAATTTTACATGACAAAATATAAAATATATTTGTATATAAAAAAAAAATAAAAATATAAAATAAAAATAAATTTACCCGCTATATTAGGATTAGTCATATTTATATTATTTTTTAAAAAAAAGATTAAATCAAATTTAAAATTATCAAAATTATAAAATTATTAAATGTAATTTCTCATTATTTAATTACAATTAATTTAAATTAGGTGTACCTATACAAATTATTTTGACAATTTATATTTATTTACAAACAAAATAATGAAATATTTTGATAAATATTCAAACACTTGAACTAAGAAAGAATGATAGAAATTACTAATTACTAATTAGAAACATAGTACATAGTAGATACTAGATACTAGATATTCTTTTATCTATGGATACTACATACTATTTGTTTTATAAGTAGGGATATAATATAATTTAATATATATTATAATCTAAAAAATCAAAATCATAATCTTATTTTTGATTATATTATATATTATATTATGATTTATGACATTTTTATGAGTATCTTCTCAATATTGAGGTTAACTTTTAAACACATATCCATGAAGACTAGAGAATTAATATCTCTGTCTTCATGCACATATCTGATACCAGGCCTATGCAATTCAACGAAATATACATGTTAATGTGGGCGCTCTTATTGTCCGACCGGACCCGGGTTTTACACTCGTGCTGTCACGTAGTGGTGGAAATTTGAAATACTATTTTAGAACTAAAAATCTAATTAAAGATAAATTATTTTTTCACTCTGCACTCGTCTTTATAAATATTCCTGTGTTTAATTAATTACGGTGTACGGGTATTCATTACAAATAAGTGTAAAAATTGACGCTAGATAGCAGCACAGGACCTGGTCCCGACATTAAGAGCGCCTCTTTTAATGTCAAGTTGCTCGACCTCTATGGACCTCTCTATCTAAGACCATAAAGTAGTACCAGTGCCGCAACTTGCTATTGGTAGGCCCCAATGCAAGACAGAATTATGGGCCCCCCTTTTTTCTAAGCAATATATTAGTATATGATATTTTTAATCCTTTTCTCCTGTGGTATATTCGTATATTATATATTCAATAAATAAATTTATGGGTGGATTTATAGGTATAAGTGTCTAAAAACGGTCGAATTTGTTACCAAAATTACCACATATATATAATTCTTATGTGAATAATCAATAAAATTTTCAAGTCTCTAACTTCAAAATTGTCCGAGTTATCGTGAAATATTGAAATCGAATTCGTCGAAATTTCAGTTATCATGAAAAATGATATTTTTTCGTCGTTTATTCTACCATTTAAGGTCAATCTTGAGAAATTCGAAAAATGACCTAAATAAAATACAAACTACTTCCACTTTCCAATTTCTTATTAGTTAATTCTATATTTTCGAGTGTTTTTCTATTCAATTAAAACATGTTCGATTATATAATATAATATTATGTTTATGTATATTGTGTGTATAATACGTATTATGTCTATGACTATGGCATCAATCGATTATGGACGGAAAATATATCATAAGCATAACTATTAAGTGATATTTGGATGACAATTTCAAGTTTCTTTTTTTTTATTTTATGAATAAAATTTATAAATAATATTATAATATTACTTTTAACATGGGGCCCCTATCTAAAAATAAATCTCTGGTCAGGGAATGCAATGCATACCCAGCGTCCCCTATTGTTGCGGCACTGAGTAGTACTACTCTATGTCTAAGACCCATGAACTAAGATTTACTGATATAGATATCAGTGCTTTCAAAGAGTTTAAACAATATCAAGTTCATCAAAATATATATCAAAACATACCTTGATCATGGTTGCCGCCACAGCCCGTTAATAAATCTATTAACCGTGGGTCCGTGGCCCCAGCACACAGTATAAAGAATTGATAGGACCATGGTCATGAATCAGATATCTGTGTCATGAATAAAGATTGTATTATATCTTAATTCGTGATCATGATCTAATTATAGAATAACGTTTAAGGGGCCTCTCTACTCCCAAAATTTTTTTTTAAAACTACCTAAACGCTTGACAATATTACCTACTTGTGGTAGGTACTAGGTGTAATCGGATTTCAATTCTGAAAGAAGATTATAATTGAGAAATAAGTGTTCTAGAGATCGTACGTCGTACTTTTGTTAATTTTTATTTTCTACTTGCATAAAAAAATGATTAATATTGTAAAAAAATACAATTAATAAATTATAAATTTAATTATGTAAAAAAGTACCTACTTCGTTCGATCTCTTGTAAATTTGTTGCTAAATCTTAATATTTTTTCAAAATTGAAATCCGATCATTTCAACTACATGTTTTTTTGTTAAGAAAAACTGCTAAAAATATATATAAAAAGCCGAGATTACACAGGTGAGAGTAAGATACAGATGTGGTGATGTAGAGAGGATAATGTTATATTTTCATTAAAATTTGAACTCAATTATTAAATCATCATTAAGGCTATGATTTATATGTAAATAAAAATAAAAATATTTACATATATAATGTGGGTAATTTTATCAAAATACTTGTACCTGTGTAGAAAAAAATTAAAAATATGTAATAAAAAAAAAAAATACAAATATAAATTAATACAAAGAAATTAAAAATTAAATAATATTATTCATCCAATTATTCTTTGTGATTTTTATTTACGTCATAGTTGCAATGAAAAGTAAATGATTGGCGGTTGTCTCTTAAAATAGACTAATAACGACTAAACGAGCGTTCAACTTCAACAGAAGTTATAGAAGCGTATTTCATATTTGTAATATCTGAGGGATCAAATCCTATATCTTCTGTTTCACATGAAACTCCACAATGTATATTTTGTATTAATTGCATTTTTTTAAAACCTGGGTTTTTATCCAATAAGTTTATTTTATTTTGTCTGTTTAACGCTCCTATTTCTCCATAATATATCACAAAAGTGTTGATTTGTTGAAAAGCAATATAGATAACTCTTAATTTAATAAATAATAAATTTGAACTTTTTGTATAATTTTATCTAACTTTTAAGAAATATGTAATAAAATATGTAACAAATGTAATTTATTTCAATATGTAATTTTAAAACAAGCTTAAATTAATAAGCATAACTTAAGACAAATTTAGAGCTTGTCATATTTCATTTATATACATCCATTAAAAATATGAATTTATAATGATATCCTAGCCCTATTCATCACATTCAAACAAACAATTCTAAATAAAATTTTGTCACTTTGTCAGATTATAAATAGGTACTATAGTTATTGATTAAAATTTTCAGATATTCATTTAAATTTAAATATTATCGTAAAAGTTCCAAAATTGAATCTTGTAAATAAAGTACATAAGTGAACAATAATTAAATAAATACAATTTTCAAGTCTAAATTCATTATTTCCTAAGTTATCGCAAAATGGTTAATAATTAACTTGTCAAAATAAGAGTTATCTACCATAATATTGCCAACGCCATAATTTTTTAGTAATTTTATTTATTTATTTATTTTTTTTTTTTTGTGTTTGTGTATGTGGTTTTTAAATTACTTGTTTATTTAATATTAGTCAACTAATTTACTCGTCTGCTACTAGTCTACTACCACCTACTTGTTTATTAGTCATTTGTCGTAACTCGTAAATGCCCATAACATTTTTAAATGACCTTATCGGACAGAAGACAGAACATAGCTCAAAATCATTTTTCAAATACAACACTATCCTTTACACACATATATCCTACCCACACGCCACACCAATATCACCTGGGCTTTTTCCATATTATATACAGTTATAAAAAAGTAAAATGTTAGGTAAGTACCTAATTAAAATATATATAATACCTATTTTGGAACTTAGTTAATCAATATATGGTTAGGTGGCACGATTCCTGTGTCTGGCCACAAAGTGTCCCGTATAATTTATTTTCATATTTTCAATTTCAATATTTCACGATAACTTTTGGGTAATTTTGGACTTAGAGACTTGAAAATTTTATTGGGAGTTTACATAGGGATTATATAATATTATATGTGGTAAAATTTTGAAACCGTTACGTTAATTTTTCTACAAAATATAGGACTTTGAATATTTCCTAAAATTCTCATTTTTATCTTTATAATGTTTGATAAAATTGGCAATTTATTTAGAGATATATCCACATAATATCAATACATTTTTCACAGACACATTAATAATAATTAATAATATAGACATTTTTCATAAATATTAAAATTCAAATTAAATTGTAAATTAAATAAAACAATATTTATAGAATAACAATATATTTATAATTAATTACACAACATAATTTAATAAAACTGAATAATAATTTACATATTTACAATAAAGTTTAAAATACTATATAAATAATTTAATAAAAAAACAAAAACTAAAATAGTTGAATAGTTGAATAAATTAGAACAGAATTATTCTCATAATAGTTTTTAATAAATGAAATTCCATGGTTTCCGTGATAGGCAAATGCAATATCACTTTTTTTTAAATTACCATCTTTACAAAATTGTTTTAACAATTGCTTTGCTAGTTTGCTACTCCTTTATTTCTGTACATAATCTTTGCCCATAATTTGGATAGGTATACCAAATTTTACTTCAACTAAATTTTCCGAAAGTCGATTATTTTGACAAATGCAAGCATATTTTATTGATTCTATTTCTAAATATCCAATAATTTGATTATAGCAAGGAATATCGAATGATTTAAATTTATATTTTTTTTTTGAAAAATTAATTTATAAAGTCTTATATATTTTTTAATGTCACTTTTTAATTTTTTAATGTTTCCATCACTATCATCATTTTTATTAATCTTTATTATTATTAATATGTTATATAGAAATCCATTAGGTATCATTAACTTTATTTACTACATTTATAGCAGATTGGCTTTTGAACTGTAGTTTATGTAAATTTTGATGTATTGATATATAGATAAATGCAATGAATTATTCCAAGAAGAAGGAACTTGAGAGGGAAATATTCCACAACGACAAGGTTTATCATTTTTTCTTGGTTTTAAATTTGAAATATCAAAAAGAGTAGTATTTTTATTATTACTTTTTAAATATTCTGGACATAATTTGTTCACTAATTCATTTGAATTAGTTTATAAAGTAGAACGAACTTTATATTGTATTATTTCTTTTTTTTTTACTTGTACCTCCATAAACAAATATATCAGTGTAATTGGTTTTAATATTAGATCGTTTTTTTTTTTAGTAAAGTTGCGATTATAAGGTGAAAAATAGTGTTCAGTTGCTTTAGGATGACGTCTTAAACAATATTCCTTTTTATTTGTTATTGAATTTATATCATTACAATTATTTATTTGAGAATAATTTGTATTATTAGGTTTTGAATTGATTATACTGTTGTCTTCTTTATCAGATAAATTAATGTCTGGCATTACAATTTTTAAAGATCTTTCATTTTTAGATTCTACTTCATATTATGTAAACTGTTATTTACTAAAGACTTTTTCTTGAAATGATTCAATGCAAATATTATTATTATTATTAAGAGATATCGTATTTGATACATTTTTTTTTCTAATATCACTATCTTCGTCCGAATTATTATCATTAGATTTATTTAAGTTATTAATAGAATGTCCCTTTTTATTTGTTATTGAATTTATATCATTACAATAATTGTATAATAATTGTAAAATTATTTTACCCCAACAAAGTAATTTACGGAATATGCCTCTATCAACTATTTCTAATGCTACGATTAATTCGAGTATGCTGCATTATATATCTCCTTTAGGAACCAGTAGTCCCTTAATAAAAAATAATGATCTTATAAATAAAAATTGTAATAAAGAAACTGAAGTAGAATATTCAAAAAGACGTTCTGAAAAATGGCTTAATGAAATGAATACGGTAGAAATTTTTAAACTAGAATTAAATTTAAAAACACTTCCTGGTAATGTTAGACCTTATTTCAGTAGTCTAAAGCATGATGTGTTAAAATTAACAAATTATTGCATGTATAAAGATATTAATAGCATAGTTAAAGATATATGTAACATGATGACATTAAATGAAAATGATTATTATGATGTTCCATTAAACAAAACAAATTATTTTGTAATACCATTAATATCTATTGATATGAATTTTTAAATGTATTAAATAATAAGTTGGAATACATTTATAAAATTTCAAATCAACTTAACTTGATAGGAAATGATGAACCAGTTAATAATAATGATCATGATAGTATTTTAAATAAATCAAAATCAGATAATAAATATTCTATTAATAACTTAAATAAATCTAATGATAATAATAACAGTTTACAGTATGAAGTAGAATATGAAAATGAAAGAACTTTAGAAATTGTAATGCCAGACATTAATTTATCTTATAAAGAAGTCAACAATATAATCCAATCAAAACCTATTAATACAAATTATAGTCAAATAAATAATATTATCATACGAGATGATTCAGAATCTGAATAAAATATTTCATTGACTGACATTGGTGATGAGGATGACATACTGATACTATAATAATTATTATTACTGTGTATTGATTGATGAAGTGTTTTATTTATTTTTGAATTTTGCAATGTGTCATTAATTTGAAAATTATTTTAACTATTTGGATGAAACATTTTACTGATTAAAATATTTGTAAGTTTTTCTATTTATAATGTTCATTTAGGTATTTGATAATATTAATAAGTTCCAAAATGTGTTTCAAACATGCCTCCTGTTCTTTAATTTTAAAAAAAACCTGAAAAAATTTGAGTTTATCAGCTAAATCTATAGTTAAAAGTAGTAATTTTTTATTATTTTCAACATGTTGAATATTTGGTTATAGTTTATGATTATTTTTATTTTAGTAATGTTTTGGATTAATAATTTTTTATTATAATACATTTATTTATTATAAAATTTAATATTATCTATATAACATTTTTCTCTCATATAAATACACTATATTTTTACTCTAAAATTATACTATATGATGCAAATACTATACCTACATTTATAATATATATATACTTTAACTACATAACAGTGGCGTATTTAGGATTTTGTCAAGGGGGGATATGAATTTATTAAGTGGTCACAAACTTTTATTTGTCACAAACTTGAATATGATCCCCCGCCCAACCACCAAAATAACCATCAAATAATATATAAACCGATTAATTTTTTTACAATTATCAATCCCTATGTTCAATATAAATAATTTTACTGACATTTCAACTTTAAACACCTATAAAAAAAAATTGAGTCTTGAGATTTTCCTCATGTTTTGGATATTCGTTAAGATATTATATTATTATGCTCTAATAAATTTTCAAAAAATTTCCATATTTTTTAGCTTTTCTATTAATATTTATTGTAAAAGTATTAAGAAATAATTAAAATTCGTATAGATTGGAAAATTTCCGTTTAAACTAAAAATATCGACTTTAAACAGTTATAAAAAAAAAATTTAGACTAGGAATTTTTTAAATATTTTGATATCATGTTAAGTAGTATGTTGGTGTACTTCAGTAAAATTTTCATACCCTAATGCACAAAATTGCCAATTTTGACAAACATTATATATATCAAAACGAGAATTTTACGAAATATTTAAAGTCCTATATTTTGTAGAAAAATTAACGTAACGGTTCCAAAATTTTACCACTTACATATAATACCTATGTAAATTCCTAATAAGATATTCAAGTCTCTAACTTCGAAATATTCCGAGTTATCGTGAAATATTGAATTCGAATTCGTCAAATTTTCAGTTTTCGTGAAAAATGCCGTTTTTTGTCATTTTTTCGTCGTTTGCTACCACATAGGTTCAATTTTGAGATATTCGAAATAAATTTAAATAAAGTACCAATACATCCACTTTTCGACCGGAAACATATGCTATTCGTGAAAATCGGAGTGTTATTTCGGATAATAAAAGTGTTTTCGACATAAAAAATTTAAAAAAAATCACACATTGTAAAACCAAAACATTCTTCGCTTCGCTCAGAATCTAAAACAGTATTTAATATGATGGCTATAATTATTTACATATTTTACAGTCTATGGGGGGGGGATTGATCCCCTTCATCACCCACACCCCGTAATTACGCCACTGCTACAAAGGAATTAGGTATAACATTTTATTAAAATGATTTATTTATATTATATAATTATGTAAATAAAATAACTATCCTATTATATTATAATATTACATTATTTCTAATATTAAGCAGAAATAATTAATTAAAACAAATATATTACCTAAATTCCAAATATTGAATGTTAAATTTAGTACCTATGTTCTAATTGCAATAAATAGGTACATCTGCATTGGATAAATTAACAAATAACAAACCAAAAGTCTAAACATCAAAGTTTAATAAAAAAATACAATTTAAAAAAAATACAAATTTAATGAATTACATAAAATTAATAATCGTTAATTGAATTATTAAAAGGAATAGGTACTGATTACAAATTGGTAAAATACATAGAGAAATAGGAGCGGATTAACGTATAGGCAGTTATAGGCAATTGCCTAGAGCGCTAAATTTTAAAGGGCGCCAAGTAGATGCCAAATTCAAAATTGTATTTAAAACACTTTTTTTTTTTACATGGACTTAGTATTACATTTTATTGAACATTTCAAAAAAAAAAAAATGTTAATTGCTTAATATTTTGTTTTATTTGCATTGAGATAAATATTAAAATTAATATATTTTTATTCGTATTTTTCATTTATTGACTTATTAGTTATTGTGTATTTATTTCTTGCGAGTTAAGAACAAAGTTAAAAATTGTGGTTATAGGTTGAAATAATATCACAGATTTCTATAGTACTTATAGAAGTCTGTGAAAAATATAAGTATATATTATGTACTTCATACTTGCCACCAATATGGAGTTAAGTACTTTGATATTACAAATTTATAATCAATAATTATTATTAATATAAAGATATTGTTTATTTTTTGCATTTTAGATTCTGAACGAAGCAATGAATATATTGGTTTTACAATGATATGTGTCTTTTTTTTTATGTCTGATGACACTTTTACTACCCGAAATAATGCTCCGATTTTCACGAATAGCATATGTGATAACGTTTTACTGACATAAGTAGGTACCTATATTGAACATTGAAACTTCAAAATTTAACAAATAAAATCGAAAATTTTTACATTGTACCTATTATATAAGTCTGAAGTCATAAAATAAATTTCTGTCCTATTCTGCAATTTGCCAATTTCTACTACTAAAGGAAAAAAATATGCAAATGCATAAGCATAATGCATTAACATCCGCCCTTTACTTTACATATAACGATATAACATATAACTAGGGCGCGAATTTTCATGTAAATACATAATTTTAAGGAATATAATTTTCTATAATAAAAAATAATGACTTTGTTCAGGTTTAAATCGGACATAGTGGTGGGTTTACGTGTATTAGGCGTCACCAATTGCTATATTAACTTTTAGGCTATAATCCTGTAATATCATATTTGCAAAGTCTAAAATTAAATTTACTATTTTTTGCAATTAATTTGCTAATTAATAATATTATTCCGGTTAAAATAGGACAATATAGTGGGGCTACGTGTAATTGGCCCAACCAATTGTTTTATTGACTTTTAGGCTTTAACATCAAATTTGCAAATTCTAGAAAACAATTTTGCCATTTGCAATTATTTTGCTAAATAATGACTTTGTTTCTGTATAAATTGGACATAGTGGTGGGGTTACGTGTATTTAGCGTTACCAATCGGTATATTAACTTTTAGGCTTTAATATAAAATTTGAAAATTCTACAAACAAATTTGCAATTTATTGCAAATATTTGAAATTATATTGCTAAATAATGTCGTTGGTCCGGTTTAAATTGTACATAGTGGTGGTGGTACTTCTATTTAGTCTCACCAATCGGTAATCGGTATATTGATCTTTATGTTTTAATACTAAATGAAAAATTCTAAAATTCAATTTAAAATTTGCAATTTGTAATTATTTCTGGTTTAACTTTAAATCAGTCAAAGTGGTGGTGCTACGTGTATTTGTCGGCACCAATCGGTGTATTGACTTTAGGCTTTAATAATTTAATATAAAATTTGAAAACTCTAAATACCATTTTGTAATTATTTTCAATTATATAGCAAATTATTTGCATAAGTTTGATCTTTTTAAGTAAATTAGACGATACGGTGGGGCTAACTTCACTAACATTTTCCGTCTACTCTATAAAAAAAAAAAAAATACTATTTTTTGTCTGTTGATATTTTGACCTATTGACGTAATGACGTTTTACCATGGTCATAATATCCAAAATCCAAAAATAACATGGGCGATTTGTGTAATTCGCCATAGCCCCATAGTGCCATACGCTGAATGCTGATACGCTAGGTTGGTCATCCTGTTGGTTGGTCGGCGGTGGTACCAGGTTGTAGTTGTCGATTTGTTTTGATTATCCGATAATGTAAAAATGTTTTCCTTGTCGCCGTAGTTTTGTTGGGTTTTGTTTTTTTGTCGTTGTTTGTCTATTGACTATCGCGTTATCCAATAACCACCGAAGTTGTACCGCTGTACGACACATAAACTTGTAGTTTTCGAGAGCTGATTTTTCGTGTGCTCTCGTAATTGTTTAACGTTCATCCGCCATGTGAGAATCCCTAGGTAAAAAGCTCCACAAAATAAATAGCGTCGCGCCCCCTCCCTGTTTCTTGGCGGTAACTCCGTGTTTTATTATGTGTTTTGGACCGACCGCAGTTGCTGATCAAAAACGAAGTAAGTTTTACGGACAGTTTTTCCGTTCAGTTTTTTTTTTATTAGTGCTTTGCGTAGGCCATAAGTTTTTGTTGGCTCATTCTGAAGAAATTCTTAATACTTTATACATAAATCTTAATAATTACTAATTTAAATAGAATATTTGATGGCACAATGGACAACTTATCAAGCTTATATCTAACCATCATAATAATTATCTTACATGATAGAAAATATCCATGTTTGTCTATGGACATTTCTATTATAGAATCTTATTAATATTTTTTCTATAGTAAATACTGTTCTGTTGAAATGTATAAGCCTTCCTAAATTGTGAGTATTAATAAAAATTGATTAGGTCATTATGATTTATACTGTATCTACTTTGGATATACACATAATCGTAGACAATATAATATTAATTTTTACACATGTATTTTTGTAATAAAAAAATATTATTAAAACACAAATTGTTTTATAAATTATTTTGTAATTTGGTAATTCTGATATTCAATTTTTATTTTATCAATAAAAATTGATGTAACATAGATGTTGTTAATTAAATATAGAAACATACATAGGTACTTTGGTTTTTAATTTGTTTATAAAAACATGTAACAATATATCTATTTTTAAATTTGTAGTTTTTTTAACATATAAGTATTTTGACTACTATACCTAAATGTATTTTTCTAGTCAAGTCTGATTTTTAATATTTAATTTATACCCTTGATGGTTATTTGTCATTAAAGTTAAAAAATAATATTATTCAAAATTAAATTATATATTAAATACATAATAATAATACCCTCCTTATACAAATAATGCTAATATGTATTTATATTTGTATATCCATTGACCTCTAAAGAAGTTATTTGTAGGTAATTAAATATGTGAGTTCTTATATAGAAATAGGATTAATGAAGTTCAATCATTGCCAATGATGATGAACAGTTCCTTTTTATTTCAATATTTTTTAGTTAAGCAGGTAAATATTTCTTTGATATTATATTTTTGGTATGAAGCTTAATATTAGTATAATTAAATTATTATAATACAATTCTTTGTAATAAGTTCAGTTGACATTTATCGAAGTATCCATATTCATCGGCCATAAATCTTTATGGTTTGTTTTGAGTCTTTATGAAAGTGTTATTTTAATTTGAGCATTGATGAAAGTGCTTATATTTTAAATGATGATAATAACAATTAAAAAATTAAATTAAATTAAAGATATAGTGGAATAATTAAGTATGTCTGAGCTGTTGTACATTGGATAACATAACTTGTAAAAGTTTGCTGCACTACATGAATTGTGTTCACATAAGTTATGTAATATAAATATATGTCTTATGTTATGCTATTAAAAAAAAAAAAAAAAAAAATATATATATATTAAGAATAATTCACTTTTAATTAAAATGTATGACTATTTTAAAATATAATTATTTTTTTACCCTTTTACTTACCTAAAACTTACCAAAAATTTATTTGCTTATAGGTACCTATACTTTAATTTAATTTTTTCCTCAAAAATAATAGAAATATCTCTGATAAGAAAATTGTATATTTGTAGTTATTACTTTATTAGGTATTAATCATTTTTAAGTGAAGGATAATTATTTAATTATTATGAGTCAATCTAATTTTAGACATTTACATTTCGTAATATATAATATTATTTAATATATTAATAACATAAAATTATTATATACAATTTATTAAGTTAATTATTATTTTTCTTTTTTAGAAAATGGACAATGACAAATCAAAAATATCTAAGATATCTGTAGATAAATCTGATGAAATGGACATAGATGAAGATCCATGTTCAGATGAAGATATTGATAATGGTGCTCCTATGCTAGATGATGATGATGATGACGATGATGACGATGATGAAGATGATGATGAAGATGAAGATGAAGATGATGATGATGATAATGAAGATATGGATGATGATCCTGATTATCAAGAAGAGGACGGTTCACGTGTTTCTACAGAAGTAGCTTCCATATCTGTAGATGAAACATCTTCTAATCAAATACCAGATATTAAAACAGAAGGTATAAAATTAATTTTGAAAACGTGGCTAAAGTCCTAACTACCATTTATTGTGATAACTATAAATACAACAATCAGGTAACAAACTAACCAAATAATGAAGGCATAAGCCTTTTGTAAGTTACATTTTTTAAATAATTAATTTAATATAAATTTATTAAGTAGTAAACTTTACTTAATAAAAAAAAATAATAATAGTAATGTGTTAAGTAATTTTTAGAGTATCTTGATTTGTATGATAATTTTGGAAAAAATTTATATGATTAGTTATTTTTACATTTAAAATAATATTTTAGGGTTAGATAAAAATTTAAAAAATAATGTTATTTGGATTAACATACTGTCACACCTGTATTAGTCTTTTCAATCATTTCAGAAACACTGTATAATATATAACTTCTGTAATTGAATGATTTTTTTCAATTGCTTAAACTGCTTTTATGTTATCACTTTAATTTTAGTTATTTAAGGATCAAAAAAATAATTAATAAATAAAATTGACATTTTTATTAACAAATCTACAATATATTATATTTTTTTTAATCTATTAAAATTAATTATATTTATTATAAAGTTTAGTATATTTTAGAATGGTACTGGAGAATTGTAAGATTTGTAGTATTAATTTCATTAGTGTTTTATTTAATAATCTAAAATATTTTCCAAAATATATAATATGTAGATAAATAGATAATCAAATAACAGTAATAAAATTTATAATGTTCAAATTACAAAAATTAAAATTTTATGTATATTGATCACAAAACCATGGTTGAGTCTGTTATTAGTGTTTGGGTGGTCGGACTTTTAGCCACAGTGATAAATTAGATAAAGTAGTAAAATATTAAAAAATATTTACTTTTAATAGGTCATTTTGAAGAAACAACATCATGTTCACCCGTGAGAAATGTTATTACACCTATGACATCTTATGATAACAATTTACAATTAAAAAAATTGAATTTAAAAATTAAAAGATGGAGAAGGTTAGTATATATTTGATTTATTAATTATACATTTGAAAATTTAATATTATTTTTTGTAGGGATGATGGTGAAAGTAAATCTCCAAATGTTTCCAGAATGGATGAAAACATTCCTTCTGCTTCATCAACTGTTGATCCTACTGTTGATGATAGGAGTATGTTGTATCAAGAAACTTGGTAAATATTTTCTGATTACTCATTTTTATAATTTTCTTAATATTTCTATTTTTAGGCCAGGAAAAGTGTGTTCATTTTGTAATTTAGGAGAACGAAGTCAACTTGGACAGGGATCTTTATTAAGATTAAACTGGGAAAAAGAATTTAAGTCAACATTAGATGAGTTTATTAAACAATTGGTGACTAAACAATTAACTCCAATGCCATTACAATCTCCAACTGCTGAAATGACACCTATTGTGCAGTATAGAAGGCAAAAATCTGCTGCTAAATTTAAGTGAGTTTAATTTTTTAAATATTTATTTTATAGGTATAAAATATGTAAAAATAAAATTGTTTTGGTATATACCAATAAAAAGTTATAAAATGTTCATTCTATTTTTATTTTTAGACAACAATTTTCAACTAGTAGTTTTGAACCTGTGGATGAGCTTAGTGTTATTGGTCATTTGGACATTCCTGATTTAAATTTGTTATTTGAACAATTTGAATCAAATGGTTATGTTTATGTGCATCAGTATTGTGCTACATGGACTCAGGGCATTAAAAGTGATACTTCTAATTTATTGGAAAATGTGCCCGAATTAATTTTAGAGAGTTTAATGCGACGATGTTCTTATTGTGGTCACTTGGGAGCTAGTGCTCCATGTATATATACTAATTGTTTGAAATTTTTTCATTACCCTTGTATTTTTGCTTCGGCTTCCTTTCAAGAGATGAGTGTACCAGCCTTCATATGCAATTCTCATCTTGATCATGTTCCATTAATGGGTAAGTGTATTCAAAGTTTTATTAAAACCATTAAATATTAATCGATTATTTTATTTTTAGAATTATCTGCAAATGTTGCTTGTGGTATTTGTTCAACTTTGGGAGATGTTTCTAATTTAATGATGTGCACAGTTTGTGGTAACCATTATCATGGTAGTTGTATTGGATTAGCTCTTTTGCCGGGTATGAATGAATGAATATTTAATTTTTCATTTTGAAAAATTAACCCATTCTTATAAATATTTTATAATATAATATTAGGAGTTAGAGCTGGATGGCAATGTGGTAATTGTCGAATCTGTCAAGTTTGTCGTCAACCTGCTGAACAAACTAAAGTAATGTTGTGTGAAGGATGTGATAAAGCTTACCATCCTGGATGTTTGAGACCTCAAGTAACAACAATACCTAAAATTGGATGGAAATGCAAAGTAATTATAAAATTAAATAAATATTACTTTATGTTTATTATTGGAGTTCTGAATTAATAGTTATATAATATAATTATTAATTAGTAAGATAATAGTAAAATTTAAATTATTTCTTTACTTACAAACATTTGGATTAAGTTTATTTACTATTTTTGTAATATTAATTTGTTAATTTATAATAAAATTTTTTAGTGTTGTCGTATATGTACTGATTGTGGGTCTCGTACCCCAGGTGCTGGATTATCTTCACGGTGGCATGCTCATTATACAGTCTGTGATTCATGTTATCAACAACGTAACAAAGGTTCTTCATGTCCACTTTGTCATCGAGCTTATCGTGCTGCTGCACACAGAGAAATGGTTCAATGCATTTCTTGTCGAAAATATATTCATGGTGCTTGTGATCCTGAGGCTGAGTATATTTCGAGTCATAGTAAAAGTTCAGCATCTGAATATATGTGTCCAATATGTAAAAATGTTGTGCAACAACGACGTGATGGATATGATGAATTTGGAGACTCAAATAGTTCCATGGATGTTTATCAACCGGATCATGATTCTGAATTTAAAGTAAATAAAGTAATATAGTATAATTTTAATAAATTAATATTATTTTTCTATCAAATAGAGTAACAAAGATTTTGATGATGGTCGAACGGGTGGCTATGGTTTAGGTAAAGGAAAACCATATGCTGCAAGTAAAGTAACTAAAAAACGATTATTACTTTCTGGCTATGCTGGACGTGCTAAAGGTTTAGGAAAACTAACAGCTGCATTAAAACCTATGTATCAAAAAAAAGGTCAACGTATTGTTGAGTTTCCTAGAAAAAGACCACGTGGAAGAATGCGAGGCATATTTGGTGTACCTGGTTTAGGATTACAGGTACAATTTTTATGATTTACTATTTTAATAATTGACATTAATTAAATTATTTTACAGAGACCTTTGTCAGACGTAAATTCTAAAAATTCTTCAAATGATATAGATCCTAATAATGAAAATCGTATTGTTCTATGTTCAGCAAAGGATAAATTTGTTCTCGGCCAAGATATTTGTGTTATGTGTGGTTCCTTAGGAACTGATCAAGAAGCATGTCTTATTTCATGTTCTCAGTGTGGTCAATGCTATCATCCTTTTTGTGTTAATGTAAAAGTAAGTTGCACAATTATAAGAAATAAATGTATTAGGGGTCCACAACGATATTTTTTTCAATATCGATATCGTATGCATTTTGGCGATAATTTAACGGTTTACTTAGGAAAAATCGATATATCGATATATTGATTATCATAATATCGCAATTTGTAATAGTGATAGTGTGTATACTAACAAATAATAACGTTATATTTTAAATTGTTATTTAATATATATGAAGGTGAAGTGATGTAAGTAATTGAATAATAAATAAAAATAATAATTAATAATTAATATATAATATATATACTTAAATATATATTATATTAGTAAATAAATAATAAATATATATTTACCACAATTGCATAGTATATATATATATATATAATAGATATTTGGATAATCGATTAATCGATATGTTTTAATTAAATATCGATATTTCGATATCATTGTGGACCCCTATAATGCATGTAATTTTTAATTAAATTTTAGGTAACAAAAGTAATTCTTCAAAAAGGATGGAGATGTTTAGATTGTACAGTATGTGAAGGTTGTGGACAACGCAACGATGAATCTAGACTTATACTTTGTGATGAATGTGATATTTCATATCATATTTATTGTACTGACCCAAAACTTGATTATGTTCCTAGAGGAACTTGGAAATGCAAGTGGTATGTATATGATAATAAATAATTTATATTGATTCTAATTTATTATATTAAAATTTCTATTTTATAGGTGTGCTCAATGTTTAACATGTGGTTCAAATGATCCAGGTTTTAATTGTTCTTGGTTAAATAATTATACAGAATGTGGACCATGTGCATCTCGTAGTACTTGTTCATCGTGTCAAGAATCATATTCCGATAATCAACTAATTATTAAATGTTCTCAGTGTGATAGGTAAATTTTGTAATTTACAATTGTTTATTTTTAAATTTTACTTTATTTATATTTTATTTTATAGATGGCTTCATGGAAAATGTGATAAAATTGAAAATGATGATGATGCAGAAAAATGTGCAGAAGAAGGATATGCTTGCTTATTATGCCGTCCTCGAGGGACAGTTCCACCACATTTATCTCATATTTCAAGTCCTAAAATTAAACAAAAAAATTCTTCACGTGACAATAGTCCAGATGGTCCCAGAAATGCACCAAATGAATATTGCATGGATGGTATTTACTTATCTGAATCGGGTATTCAGCATATGAAGATTCTTACTAGTGGTATAGAAATATCTCATCAACGTAAAAAACGAAAAGATTTGAAAAAAGCACAAATGGAAAAAGAAGCTGCAATAATGGCAGCTATTGAATCTGTTGTGTGTAATAGTAGAGGTAAGATTTAATTTGTATTACTTTAATATTAGTATGTTTTATTAATATTTAATAATATAATTAATAATTTTCATTTTTATTTATTTTAGACATTATTAATGATTCATTAGATCAACATGATGATGCTTATAAAATAGATTTTGATGACATAAAGGAAGAACCAAATGAACCAGAACCAGTATATAAAGAAGGAATGGTAGTACCACCACGTGAAGATGGTCGACCTCCAGAGCCACCAGAAGGTTTTAGTATTTTGACATTAGAATCTGGTGTAATGGTTTTACGTCGAAAACGAGTTAGAAATCTTCAAAAATTAGGTATTGGAGGGTTTGTTGTGAGAGGACGTATGCCCAGAATTAAAGATAAAGATGAAGATAATACTCAGGATGGTGATGGTGAAGATAATAAACCTAGACGTAAACCTAATAGATGGAGAAAACCTAAAAGTAAAATTGCTGAAAATTATCCAAATTACATACAAGATGCATTTTTTGGTCGAGATTTACTTGATGCTTGTAATGTTGCTGCACAAATATTAGATAGTAGCGAGTCTGAAGAAATAGAAGAGAAAGAAGATATCAAGACTATTGCCCTTTCACAGGTTAAAAATCATATTGAAATTTTAAATTTAAATGTTTTTAATGAAGATAATGCTATTAATTTTTTATTTTATTTCTGTTAGTCTGAATTAAAAATTATGGAAGAAATTAAAGTGAAACAGCAAGCAAAAGATGAAGTAACTAAAAATTGTATGAATATTAAAGAAGAAATAATAGAACATACCGAATCACCAAAAGTTGTTGAAAAGGTATTAAAAACCATTCATAATGTAATCTTTGTATTTAAATGTAATAATTGATATTTTATTATTAATTTCACAATAAAGTATTATTTATGCAGGGTGTTTCTGAAATGATTGAGGATACTAATACATGTGTATTCAGTATGTTATATTAATTCAAATGATGTTATTTTTGAAACTTTTGTCTATTATTAAAATTTGGATTTTATAGATATATCCTTAAAATATTATAACTACTCGTATGACATTTTTTGCAAAATTGTCATACTAATTGAAATATAATATCATTTTTGTGGTTGTCTGTTTTTGACGTTCTTAACGTTTAATGTCGCGAGAATAGAAAATGATATATATATCAATTTTGATGCGTCCAAATTGCGTGCGAAATATATAAACTGGTTAAATTGTGTGCGGTTTTTTTGGAGGCTGGTTCAAATTTTGTGCCTGTCAACTTTTCAATGCAAGTTTGAATTAATGGGATAATATTTGTTATTATGGATTTTGTATTATGTATTATTATGATACATAATTTGCTAATACAATTAGTTGTATTTAAATAGTGAAAATGGCTGCAAAAAATATGTACAGTGAAAAAAATAAATTATAATATACATTTTATTTTCAAAGTTTTAAAAGATTAAAATAATTTTTACATTACAAATATTTTGAAAAATGTTTAATTGACATTTTATGTCAGTAACTTTTTTATTTTAACAGAAATATATAATATAAAACATTAATGTGTATATTCTTAAAGTGTCTTTATAAGAATTATTATTAGAATCTTATATATTTTTGTTGTATAATTAATTTTATTAATTTTTTATTTAGAAAAAAGAATTTTCTTCTGCAAATGATAATGATACCCTTAAAGATATTTTATTGTCTGATAATTTATTAGATTCAATTATGAATGAACAAAGTAATATAAAAACTGAAATAGAAGGTAAATTAATTTTAATTTAAAATAGATATTTTAAATTTAATTTATGTCTTTATTTTAGATACAGGATTAGTAGTCGAAGAACCTGATATTAGTGATAATTCCTCTTCTGTTCAAAAAGATGAATTCAGTGAAATTTTAGGTTCACACTTTAATCTTGATTCTATGGTCAGAGAGACTGGTAAAATGTTTTTGAATTATTAATTAAATAATTATTATTTAGTTTTAAATATTGCTAATTAATTAATATTGTTTATTACTTTAAAGGTTTACCAAATATGGATAGCAAAGATGTAGAAGAAATATTTAAAGTAGTTTTAACTGATGACGCTTCACAAGAGTCTCAAGATCCAAATAATTCTAATATGTTATTAATAAATAACACTAATATGAATATTCCTCAAGCTCAAAATGGTGTTGTAATGGTTCAAAATCCAAATCATACACCTATTATGTCTCCATCTCGTACAGGTAAATTTTTCTCAGTTAAATTATAAAGTATTAAAATATTAAATTTTAGGTTTACCTACTACTATGTCTCGTGGAAAAGTACCCGCTCCTGCATTGCCACCTGTAGTTACTAACATGCCTTCTCCTATCTATCCAGCAATGTCTCCGTATCATTCTGAATATAGCAAGTAAGTTAAAACTAAAGTACTTGATTATTTAATAAATTGTATTAAATAATTAATATGTAACATAATAAATAACAACATACACACATATAAATATAGTTATATATGTAACATATATGTTTTTTTTACTTAATAGTAGTCCATCACAATTTAGTCCAGCATTTTCTGAACCTCATAGTCCTTGGGTTCAAAATAGTGGTGGTGAGGATAGTTTAGAAGGGGTTGGTTCTCAGTCATCATCATTAAATAACAATCAAAGAAACTCTCAAAAAATGGAAGCAGATGAAGCATTAGGACCGAAAGCTTCAATATCGGCTGTATTATATGCTAATCTTACTCATCCTGAATGGAAAACAGAATTTCCTTGTACGTTAAAAATATATTTTATTAACATTATATGTTATATTGTGTATTTAAATTTTAATTGTTTATAGCTTGGCCTGAAAGATCAAGGCAAATATTAAAAAAATGGAGAACATTATCTCCAGAACAAAAAAGTCCATTCTTATTAAAAGCACGAGAAAATAGAACTAATTTGAGACAGAAAAAAGCTCAGCAGGTAAGTGTTAAAACTTATATTAAATATATAATGAGAAAAATTAGTCAAGCAGCAATCATAACGGTAAAGAAAATCATGGATTAGCATTTCATTTTGGGAGCTTTATACTCATAATATTTAATAGGAATTATTATATATGATGTATATTGGAAGATTATATTTTTAATTTTAAACAAGTTCCTTTATTTAAAGTGAGGCTTATTAAATGGGGCTTAAGTATAAGATGTATTTGTGTGTGCTTATGTGACTTGGCCAAGGCGCTTTCGTTAATAAAGATTTTGATAATCGACATATTATTCATGTGTTTTAGGCCAATCACAAATTACAGCAATTTGCACATTTTTGGGATTCATATAAATAAATAAAAATAATAATTTTGTTTTATTGTTTATGTATAATAGATGTTGATTAATTTTAAAGCACTAGTAATATTTACACTTGCAATTTTAGATAAAATAATTCACATAAATTCAGATATATTAATATATAATATAGTACTAGGTATTAAGAAATGTTAATATATTTCTCGAATGCTAAATATTTTATTTATGTTGAAATTATTTATCTAGGATAAATACACAGATTTTTTTTATTTAATATTTGTTGACAAATATTTTGATGTCCAAATATAAAATGAAAATAATTAAATTAATTGAATATAAAATTTTTATTTGGATAAAAATAAATTGTTCTAAATATTTATTTCTATTTTTTATACTGATTTCTTATTGAAATTATTAATTGTAATAAAAATATATATATTTCAATTAAATAATTTAATATGTGTATTAGAGTTTTCATAAATGTAAAATAATAAATTGAAATTTTGGAAAGTAATAAAATATAAGTGGTCACAATCCTTATTAGGGTTTAACGTTTTAAGTTGATATGTTATGTTCTCATTGTATTGCTTTTGGGATTTGTTTCTTTAATGGTACCCGTTCTATAACAACCCAAACAGGCCATGAAGGATGACAGTACCAATGGTGACAACCGGACCAGTTCAACATCTAGTGCTACCCAGAGTCCGACGATTAACAACGGAGAGGTGTGTCCCACCAAAGAAATGATGCAACCCGCAATACTAATTGCCGCTGGTGATGGTCATACTAACTCACAATCTTCGCCTCAGCCATCTGATACTGAGCCTGAACCTAATCCTCCTCAGCAAACTTTTCCTACTACTATTCCCTCTCATCCATCAACAATACAATACATACCAGTTTTACCTAATCCACCATCACCAAATCCTGTTAACTTGCGTACTATTCATATCATTCCTGCAGAAAAAACTTCATCTGAACCAATTCAATATCAATATGTCGCTTCTGCATCTTCTGAAAGAGGAACTTTACATTATCCACCAAATAGTATACATATAATACAAACAGTTCCTTCATTAATAATGTCTTCCAATTCAATATTAGCCACATTAGATACTAAAAACCAAACTGATTCGCGTAACAATCTATTACATATAATTACATCACAGCCTACTGGTACAATACGTAATGTTCAGTTGGTAAGAAATGAATCATCATCAGCTGGCATTGAGGGCGCTAAAACTAATATAACTGCTAGCAGTACTAACAATTCAGTCAGCACTTCACCGCCACTGTCTGACCAACAAATACGTGTACTAACACCATCTGAGATAATGCGCACACTCCCGTCCCTTGGTCAAGAGACTTATGACCCTGTGGTGAGCGTTCACTTGCACGTTCTGGGAAATGATTTTCTTTGGATATTTGTTATCAGCCTTATATATATATATATATATACCGGATGTCCTAGATCTTTTACTTATTGTAATATCACTATGAAAAATTAAGTTTTTTTAATGCTGTTTTTTAAAAATGATTCATTCGTTAATATATAATATTACCTTTATTAATTTAAAAAAATATGTATTTATGTTATATGAATTTAAAGATAACCAGTTTATAGACTATATTTGTATAATAATTTTAATGAGTCAACTATATAATTTTTTTAATTTATTCAGTAATATTTTTGACATTTTTTTTTTTTTTTATGAAATCAATTGTAGAAAATAAAATTGATATTATTAAATACTATGATAAGTAATACATAGAAATAATTTTAAGAAATGGAGTTGAATAGTTATTGAAAAATACTGATATTTGTGATGACTAAATAATAATGAATTAATTAAAATTAATTTTGTTATGTCATGAATTCATGATAATAAAGTAAATACCTATAATTAATTATTTCAATTAATGACATCAGAAATATCATTTCTTTAATAAATGAAAAAAACCTATAAATCGGTATGTTGATTAAATTAAGAGATTGACCCATTAAAATTATCATAAAATATATAAACTAAAATACTAATTAACTTAAAAATAAAATAAAATAATTTATTTTTATTATTTAAAATTTAAAAAAAAACGATGAATGTAATATTATTGTCTTTAATATAACTTTTAAGTAATAATAATTAAATAAGAAACAACAATCAAAACTTTTAAGTTTTTGAGATTAGTAAATAAATATATGGGACATTCTATACATAATATATATATATATGTTAACATATTTTTATTTTTTAGTTTATTCCCAGCTATTGGTATATGCTTTTAAACTCGTAAATAACTAGTGTTTACTAATTAACTAAAGTTATTTTTTTTAATATCATTATGTATTATATTTATAAAATATGGTTACTTGTTTAGTTGGATTAAAATCTTTGAATACTGTTAATTAATGATTGTAAACAATTATGGGTGATAAATTTATATTTAGTGGTCATTATTGTGTTCAGAAAATGTAGATCAAATACAATTAAATTTTTAGACATAATATTGTTTATTACAAATTTGATTTTTTATTAAAATATGATTAATAACAATATTATATTTATTTTTCATTTTACTATTAAAAAATGAAATAATATTTTATTTAATTATAATATATTTAAATAATTGTGGAGATATCCATGTTGAGGTTTTACGTTTTTGAACTATTAAGCTTGCCGCACACTGAATCGGAATGGAATGGAATTTTTCACATCGGAACCCGTCAGAATGGAAACGAATATTGTCCGTACACTGAATCGGAATTAGTCGTTATTCCGCAGCCACATACTGATCACATTTTTATTTTATTCTCGCACCGTGTATAATTAATCGTGTTTTTTTTTTTTTTTTTTATTATTAAATTATACCTATTAAAGCTTATATATTTATATTATATAAAATATGAGTAGCGACGAAGATGACATGATTGTGACATTGGCCCTGTTGGTGGATGAAGAAAAAGAAAGAAAAAGGCAATGGGTTCATAATGTAAATAAATCCAGGGAAAAAGAAGGAGAATTTCAAACTTTATTTCCACATTTAAAAAGCGACAATAAAATTTTTTTTCAATATATCCGTATGAGTTATGAAAAATTTTGTCATTTAATGAAATAAAATAAAATAAAATATTTACTTAACACAAAGGAAATACTTTAAGCTTTAATACACTCAAAATACTTTAATACACTACACAGCATTTGTGAAATATCAAATGATATTGACAATTGACCAATGAAAAGTACATAAATTGTATCTATGCGCAATCAATCACGTTCGGAACGCTTTGGAATCCATCAAAATATTGTCATCAAACTATTCGATTCCGTTCCGATCCAGTGTGCGAGGGATAATTTAAAATTATGTTATTCATTTTTTTCCATTCCGTTCCGATTCAGTGTGCGGCAAGCTTTACAGGTTCCTTATTTTGAAGTGTCTGTTATAACTACACTGAATGTTATTTTCGGAAAACAATATTAGATTAAATAACAGTAACAATTTATGAAAGTTTTCCTAAATCATATTAGTATTTATTTATTATATTTTATATAAAGCTGTACTTATTAATTATTAATTATATACTTACATAATATTATATTAAATTTAGTTGTAATTTGGGATATAATTTCTGACATAATTATTTTATATAACATGACCTATAAATTGCTTTAGATATTAGTTTAAAAATATCAGCATGTCTTGTAGAATTTATAAAATTTAAAGCCTAATTTTGTTTAGTAGTTAATTGATTTAGTTGGTGTGTGATTGATTGATATTATTAAAATTATATATTAATACATTAAATATACTATTTAATAAAGTATAGTTAATGGATCTGTTTAAATAGATAAAAAAAATAAGCAAATTTGTATTTTTTATAATAAATAAAAATAGGGTCTGGTGAATTTTCTTCTAAATAAGTATATAAATAAAATATTTTTTATATTATTTTTCATTTTCGCTAATGCATTAATATAAAGGATTATAGCTTTTATTTTCATCAATATTTGGTACTTCATATTTTTAATGTTTTAATTCATTCTTATAAATCATTTAAGTTTACATAAGTTTATCTATGTTATTATGATCTTAGGATCAAGATAAAATGATATCACAACAAAGATCACGTGAGGCAGAAAATGAACGCCAGTGGAAGCAGTTACAAGCCATGCGACAACAGCAGGCCCAAGCTGCTCAACAGCAGCAAGTAATGCAAGATCAGCGTAGTCAAGGTTTCAAAATTAATTATTCAATTAATAATTATTTATTGTTTTAATCTATTAAAAGATAAATAAATTAATGATTAATTATATAGATAATCAATTTTATTATATATAATAAATGTAATTTTCTTATAATTCAAGTATACCAAAGAGTTGTACCAGTTCACCAAAGAAATCTTTCTATTGATACAAATCAGTTTTCAAATAATTCTGATCAACAAGTATTAGTTCATACACCCAATTTAACTACTCAATTACAAGTTTCTACTAATCAGGTAATTAATATAAAAAAAATTATTATTTTATTTTTATATGTAAATTTAGTTTAAACAAATTAAAATTTTTAAGGATGGTTCTTTAACTCCTCTCCAAAGTCCTAGTAGTATAAATTCTCAACATCAATCTAGATCACCATATCCTTCACCTGTATTAAAAGTTACGAGAGTTGTGAGTCCAGCATCATCATCACCATCTCCTCAATATACACGAACACAGCAAACATCTGGACCAACAGATTTATTTAGTCCACCAATATCTGCAACTTCTGTAGGCCAGCAGCAAAGAAATGTTCATTTTAATCCAACTTCACCTCGTGGTCGAGAAGATGTTTTTTCTTCACCTCAAGCTAATCAAGAAATGACGAGACATTTAAGAGAGTTACTTCAAAGGCAACAGTTTAAGAAAGAAGTACCTGCTGATCAGCGTATGTGGAATCAAGAAGATACATCAAACCAAGATATTAGCGCCCAAAATGCACAGAATCAAGATTTTGATACACCTTCTGGACCAACATTTCGTCAGCCATTACCACCAAGTGCAGTTAAAACTCAACGTATGCCCTTTCAACAAATTGGTGCTCCAAATACTCCAATGGTTATTCGACATCGTGTACAAGATCCAAAATTTCAAGTAAAAATTAAAATATTTATATTAAAATCATTATATATATTAAACATTTTTTAATTTAATTTTTAGTTAATAGATTCTCGATTTCGATTATTAATTCAGCAACAAAGATCGGCTACTACTGGTACAGTTGTTAATAATAATTTAAATGCTACTCAATTTGGTGTTTCTGGAATTAAAAATCCAATTACTCAACAAGCACTGACCCAACAAAATCCTAGGTCCTATGAGTTAATGCAACAACAGCAACAGCAGCAGCAACAACAACAACAGCAACAGCAGCAGCAACAACAACAACAACAACAACAACAACAACAACAACAACAACAACAA
>JAIUCT010000018.1:3376944-3395038 GCA_021307375.1 Tetraneura akinire | reverse complement strand
AACAACAACAACAACAACAACAACAACAACAACAACAACAACAACAAACATTTTCGGGTATTAGTATATAATATAACATTTTATTTAACTTTAGTTAATTTAATTTTAAATAATTTTTAGTAGTTGAAAGACCCGAAACAAGTTTAGATCAGAAATATCAACCTCCAATTAATGAAGTTTCATCAATAATAAATGATCCTAGTTCTATGTCCCAATCTATAGTTGGTCAAAATGTATCTGTTGGTAGGCATAATGATTTATTACAACACCAAACTCAACAAAATTCTATGAATGGTAAAACCTATTAAAATTGAAAGATTAATTTTTATTATTCATTTTTCAAACTAATTTTATAATATAGGTGCTGATAATGTGGATAATAGAAATGAAGAAATTACAGATAGTGTTACTGATGAATTAGAAAAACTTCAACAAGAAGGTGATACAAATAATATTGGTGAAGTGGATGGGGTTAATGCTCTTTTGGGTGATTTAGATGATGATGATGAACTTTTAGGTAAATTGTTTATAAACTAATAAAGTAATTACAAATGTTGGTTAAGCATTATGCAATTAATTATTTTTAAATGTTTAGCTGAAATGGGAGCTGATTTTAACATATTAGAATATGCTGATCCAGAACTTGACAACTTAGATTGTGGTAACAAAACAAATATTTTATATGAACTTGTTGATGATGAAGAATCCAATAAAAGTACACATAACAAAATAGTATCTAGTGATAAGTCATCTGATGATATTGATACTAAACCTAAGGAAGAAGTAGATGAACTGCAGAGATTAGATGGCCTAAATGATAGAAAAGAACAAAATAGTGTTACACAAGCTTTAGGAATTGAAAAATTTGAACAAGATATTATTAATTCTCCAAAAATTGATAATTCAACTAATATTAATTCACAAGTAATATATGTGGTTTCTAATAATAATAAATAATAACTTTATTTTGGTTGATTTTAGATTGCTCAAGAGAACCAATTGGTTAATGTGATGCAGAACAGAGAAAATAATTTGAATTTCATGTCAAACTTTTCTGGAAATAATCAAATATCTAAAATGACAACTATTGGATCAGGTAAAAAAAAAATTATGTATTGTATTTCTCATTATTTCTCAGAATAATTTATTAAAATAATAATTAATTTTTATTTATAGTTCCTGTACAACAACAACAACAACAACAACAACAGCGATTAATTCAAATGCAGCGTACTGTTGTACCTAATCGTATGATGAGCGTGTCACAACAAATTATACAGCAAGGAACTGTTCAAAATATTCAGCAAACGCGACAATTGGCTCCACCTCCACCTTATCCAGGACCACCACCGCCATATCCTGGCCAACATCAGGTATAATTTTTTTATGTACAAATATATTTTATGTTCATCAATTTATATTTATAGCATTAATAGTTGTAGTTAACTTATTTATTTTCATCCTTTCAATGATTTTATCTATTTATGCATTTAGATTTTTTTTATTCTTTGTAGTATCCATATTAAAGCATGATCTTTTATATTTACCAAAATAAATAAATTAATCATATTTGAAATTATATCTGATCTATAAATATTTTTATAATGAATAATTATATATTAGTTATTGAAAAAAAGGAGGCATGTATGTTAAGTATTTTGGGTGTTCATTTCTAACTTTTATTTAATAATACTTTGGGATCTCACTAACAAAATGTGGCCCTTCAGGTCCGTATGAGGGTTCCTTTACCACACAGTGACATGGTACCACACAGTCTTATGGACATTCAAATGCAGAGACGACCATTGTTGCTTCAGGTAATTAGAAGAATTGAGATGATGAAATTAAATATTTTAAAATAAAAATAATATATATATATATATATATATATATAATATATGTTAAATATAAATTAATAATTGATTACATGCACTACACATATTTTTTGATATATTATAATTAAATAATTATATTATCAAATATAAATTTAACTTTGTATTGACTCAAAATTATTCATCTCATTTATTATAATAATTATTTCATACATTTTAAATAAATATATTTTATAGTTCTAATAAATATCTAAATAATTAAATTTTTATTCATAAGAAAAAAAAATATGACACTAGTCATTGTGGGTAGTCTGTGTATATTTCTGGAATTGACTTATAAGTTTAGTCAATGTCGGTATTGTTTAGTAAATCGGTATTTCCTAAGCTGGTTATCGATTAGTTATCAAGATTTATCACATTACCTCTTTTATCTGACAAAATAATTGTACATATTTTCAGTTGTCTTGCAGTAGTATCGTTTTGAAGTGTGTAGGACCTTTATAATTTTAGATTCTGAGGGAAGCGAAGAATGTATTGGTTTTACAATGATGTGTGTCTTTTTTGTTTTGTTTTGTTTTTTTGTTTTTTTGTTTTAAAACAAAATCTGCCCGAAATAATGCTCCAATTTTCACGAATAGCATGTTTTCGGTAGGAAAGTGGATGCAGTTGGTACTTTATTTAGGTAATTTTTCAAATTTCTCAAAATTAACCCTAAGCGGTAGAAAAAATGATGAAAAATGGCATTTTTCACGAAAACTGAAATTTCGACGAATTCGATTTCAATATTTCACGATAACTCAAGCAATTCTTAAGTTAGAGTCTTGAAAATTTTTTTGGGTGTTCACAGCTATTATATTATATATGTGGTAAAATTTTGGAACCATTACGTTCATTTTTCTACAAAATATTGGACATTGAATATTTCCTAAAATTCTCGTTTTTACGTATATAATGTTTGATAAAATTGGCAATTTTTGGTATTAGGGTCTGAAAATTTTACTGAAGTATACTTACATATTACTTAACATCATACTAAAATATTAGAAAAATCCCTAATCTCAATTTTTTTTTATAGCTATTTTAAATTGATATTCTCTCAGAATCGTTTTTTCGAATGCAATGGTTTATCATTGCATTCAAATTATAATCAAAATTAAACCCTATGATTTGCACACCTGTATCCTGTGCGGCAGGAGTATCAGCTCATCTTTTTTACTATTTTAAATTCAAATTTTTTATTATTTAAAATTTGGATATATATTTAAATAAATATATTTATTATTTTAAATATAATATTTATAAATATTTATAGGTTTTATTTTTCTAAGAATTAAAAAAATTAATTATGAATTAATATTCCATGTAAACTGTGTTTCATTTTTGTTACAATATGAAGTATATTATAATTTGTTAACAGATTATCAGTTAAATTGATAAATAATAAATATCAAATTGATAAATGATAACATTAAATTGAATTGATTGAATAATTCTTATTCGTTGAAAATAGTATTGTAATCATTATGTAACATTTGATAACTGTTTGCTTGTTTGCTTATATATAGTTAGATGATTAATTTACCAAAAATTGATTTTTTCATTTATCTATAACTCTGAACTATATAATTTTATTTTTGATTTTAATTTTAATTTTGATTCATAAAAAGAAAAAGAACAATAAAAAATATAACTTGTTTACAGATGCAAAATTCAGAATTTAAAAATATATAATTTATTAAAAGGTTATCGACAGGTACAAATATAGTTGTATATTTTGTTATACTGGTGTCCCATGAGGTTTGCCCCTGCCAATAATTATTCTTGATCAGTATTATATTTTTTAAATTTGATTTTTAATATATGTATTTATAGCAGCAGGTGGTTAATACAATAAGCCCCCTCACACACAGACACATAATAAAAAAATAATATATATTTTTTAAAATACTTAAAATCAAATAAAAAACAAATTATTTTTGTATTGCTTAAAATTAAGAGATAGACAATTTTTGGTAGAATTTTAAAATTAAATTATATAAATAATATAGTCCAAATTTATGGATTATGTAAAAATTATTAATAAATAATTTTCAGTCAATTAAACATTAAATAATGTTTCAGTAAATGATTACTGAATGTTTTGTTCTATCTCCATGACAACAGTGGCGTAACCAGGATTTTGGATTGGGGAGGGGGGCACAGCCAAAAAAATACTCTTTTATAACAAATTTTTATATATCATATTTTCTCCTTTATTAATATAACACACATATGAATACATACACATTAATACATTTTTAAATATAATTTGTCAGATAAAGCAGGCACTATTAATAATAATTATTGTGTTTTGGTTCAGTCCAATAACTGAAGTCGTTTGGTGATCCGCAAAAATTTGAAGAATTTCTTGTTCAGAAAATTTTTCAGATTTGTTTATATTTATTAAAGCTATTCCGTTTAGTCTTTCTTCTGTCATTGTCGATCTTAGATAAGTTCCAAAGCTTATAAAATTTTGAAGTTTTTGTGGAATTTGCACCTCCCTACTTTTAAAATTAATTGTTAAATAATATTGAAATTTATTAAATTTTCGACAGTTTAAAGTTTTTAAAGATTTGTGTTATTTCTTTAACCTAAAAAATGAGGTGGAACCTTGTAAGGTATGTTTTCTTAATCCTAATTTCATGAGCTTTTCAGCCGTGTATTCAAATTTGTTGTAGTACCAACAGTTCAGCAGATAAGAACATTATTATAAATAAAATTTGCGTTCACTCAAAAAAACACAAAAATTGAAATATCTCGCTTATTATTAAGAACTCGATAATAGTCATAAGGACATTTTGTTGCATCTGAGGTATAGAAATACCCCTTAAAGTTTGACACATTTATCGTGTAACACCCTATATTCTAGTTATACTAATTAATAATTATAGTTTAAAATGTAAAAAGGCAAATTTTCTAAATAACGGAAACACAAGTATCAGTTTAAAATAATACAAAACATTAAATAATGATGACTGATAATGATTACTGATTAGTGAGAACCACGGACTAAGATATACTAAGTACTCGTATATCCATGGTGAGAATAACTATTCTGCAGTTTTATCAATATCGATAAAAATTAAATTATGTTTACAAAATTACATACATAATATTCAATATAAATATCAATAAGTACATATTGATTATACATAGTATAATATCATATATAATTTATTATTTTATATTTTTAATTTTTTTATTTCTATTTTGCATTAGAAATAAATACATATTAAATTTAAATATAAAATACAGCCGATGGATGCATGGCTCCTTTGGCCCCTCCATGGCTACGCCACTGCATGACCATATTAATTTTGATTAATTAGAAATTATTAGATTATTATCAATAATATATGATTATATGTTGTGATTTCAAATTTAATTAATATTCTGTAATCAAAATATAGTTGATGTTATAATTATAATGATAGTAAAACAATAAATATATATGGAATAAATTTATAATATTCATAATATATTTCATCATTTAAAAATAAATAAAAATTGAAGATTTATTTTATAAAAATTAACATACAACAATTATTACATTTTTCAGAAATATAATTATAAATTGGCTATCCCAAAATTTTAATTAATATATAAACAAAAATTCTTTATTTTGATTTTAAGTATTAAGAAAAAGTATAAGAATGAAAATATGACTTGTATTCATATACGAATAAATAGATTGCAAAATTAAAGTTTTTCAAATAAGCAATTGATAAAAATTATGAAGTGTGACAAACCTGGCATAATACCCCGGATATGTAACCTATGTTATAAAAAAATTAATATCAATAGGTATTAATATTTTTATTATTGAATTAAGAACTAAATACAATTTAAAATGAATTCAGTAATGCTAGTTTTATTCATATTATACTTTACATTTCATTAATTGTAAAGCGTTATATGAAATTTTTTCTATAGAAGTGCATAATTTTAGAGTCAAAACACAGTTATTCACTATTTAGTAATGTTTAAATTTTTTTTATTTTATTATATTTTCACAATTCAAATCATTAAATTTAGCACTTATTAGTTATTTTCTATTATTGTTTCTTATCATCAACAAAATAATTTAAAACTAAATTAATTAGGCTGCTTTAGATGTATGTTGTTTTGCTTGCTGTTGGAATGAACCTGCCAAAAACATGTTCTTAAATATAATCTTGATGTGTACACACCAAAGCATCTAACTAAGCATTCACACCAATCATTCATAATATACCTTATTTATTATAACCTCATGTTATTGCACTTGTGTGCGAATTTAATAACATTCCAAGAACATAATATGCAAAACCGTATCGTGCCCTCTTAATCGCACAATATTACCTTTAAGCAAAATAATGTACATCTAAAGTATTAATGTCAATTTTTAATCTAGAACAAATTATTTTTTGAAAATAAAAATTTATTCCTAATATAATTTAATATATGAAACTTGGTTTGTAAAGTAACCAAGAATATTATATTAAATACAATGTATTTAATTTAATTTAATTACATATAAATCTATTCTAGCTAAATATCTAAATGAGATTTGGAAAATCTCATTGATATTAGGGAGTTATTTAAATTGGTTGATAGTATTTAAAGTATAATTATTTTTAGTAAATTTAAATTTATATATAAAAGTAAATTAATATAAACTGTCATGTTCCCATCAATTTATTTGAGAATATATTAAGCTAAAAAAATCTCGAATTCAAATTTATTCTATTTTTATATTTTAAAACGAGGGATAGGTTAATGATAAGGATAACTAAATAAATCTTAATTAATCATATTATATTATTATTTTATTAATGACTTATATTTCAATATAATATTGAAAATTTATTTAAATACATTCACAAAAAATGACATTTAACAATGATTGACCAGGTAAAGGTATTATCAGCAGCAATATTAGTTTAATTTTTTTTATTTTGTTCAGTAGAAAAAAACAGTCAAATGTATTCCATTTATTTGCATTCATTCTCCTCATGAGCATAACTAAGGAGGGAGTTTTGGGTATTTAAACCCCCTCCAAAATTATAAATACTTAATATTCAATGTTATTAAATTTAAATAAATAATATATATATTTAATTTTTTCTTATTTAATATATTAATATATAGATCTAAATACTCACCAAAAATATTTTCTACCTACACCCATGATTTTGCTATATGATATAAAAAAAGAGCTGATACTCCTGCCGCTGGTATACAGGTGTGCAAATTATAGTGTTTAATTGCAATTAGAATTTGAATGCAATGATAAACCATTGCATTCGAAAAAAACTTCTAAGCAAAGTTCAGTGAGATAATGTAGGTATTGATTAAAATTTTGACATTTCTTATTAAATATTTAAAACGCCAAATATTATCACACATATAGGACCATATATAGGTACACCGTACACATCAGGTAGTAAAAGTGTCTTCATACTTAAAAACAAACAAAAACAAAAAAAGACATACATCATTGTAAAACTAATATATTCTTCGCTTTACTCAGAATTTAAAATATGTACAATAAAGAATCTGATAAACCTGTATTATTACAAAAGTATAATCTAGAATATTTCATGAAAACTGATATTTCTGACTGTCCAACAAATTAATTATCTAACAAATATTTTTATGTATATCTTATTTTAATCAGAATTCTTTTAGATTATACACTTATAACATTTATGTTTTATTTATTAATAAATGCTTGAGTGTATATTGCTTATATGTAGTATACCCTATGGGAAAGGGAACACCACTGAATATAAACAGTTGTGTATATCATTTTTAAATTTATGATTAAGGATTGATTTTTAACATGTATAAATTATGTATATCTTTACTATTAGAAAAAAATATACATTTATTTAATTAGTAATTTAAACTTGTTAATATTTCTAGTTATAAAATTATATAAATATTATTTAAATGTGTTTATGTATATTTTTATTGAATTTATAATTTATATTATCGTACGTAATTCTAACATTCTAACTTTTTGCTTACACCATTAGTTTATCATACTTGTATTTAAGTATACAATTTTTTATTTAACTGAAATACTTATTTAATACATTTGCATTCAACTATTTTATAAATAATTACAATTTTATCAGTTGTACTTGTATCATTGTAGTGAACTAATAATATTTCATCTTTTTTAAAGATGCTAATCAAGTAATTAATAAACACAGTTATTAGTTTAAATATTTTTGAGCGTCTAAGACAGCATGATTTAAAATTGATTGTTTTTTTTTTTTCATATATTAGCATTTAAGCATGTTGTATATATTAAATAGTGTGTTTTCATTAATAAATATTTAAATGTAAAATTGTTTATTGTAAAACTAAAGTTATTATAATATTTGATGAGTATTAAATTATATGTATTTCTTAGGAACAGCCTTTACTGTTGGAAGATCTTTTAGAACAAGAGAAACGAGAACAAGAAAAACGACAACATATTGATTCGTCTGGTGTTAACAGCAATGTTTCATCTACTGGTTCATCACTTCCCGCTCTAATGAGTGATGCTGACTTTGAACTTTTGAGAGCTGATGTTATGAATTCATCTACTAATGGTACTACTATTGCATCACCACCTATAATTCAACCAAGTAATATTTAATATAATCTAATTCTAATACATTCAATGTATTTCAATAATTGTGTATTATTATAATTAAATATTGTTAAGGTGGTGCTGGAATTGTACAAGCTAATGATCAAATGCATATGCAAAGACCTACATTTTTGCAAAGACCAACATCCCAACCTGTACAGAACTGGACACAACCTCAGCAATTGCCTAGCCAATCGTCTATTAGACAACAATTCACTGAGCAATGTTAGTAAAAGCTATTTTTAATTTTATTTTTATTAACATTTGTTTATTGTTTTTAGCTTTAAAAGTTCCAATTTTTAATGCTCCAGTGTTAACACCTCCAACACAGCCACCAGAAGTAATAGCTACAGAACAAGATCGTCAAATACAACATACTTATGAAGTTTGGCTTAATGAGCAAAATATAATTGTTACTAAGCAATTGAAATACTATGAAAGTGAAGTTCAGAAATTAAGAAAAATGAGAAAAAGTATGAATAGTAAACAACGAGTTGCTAGAAAACAAGGTAATGAATTATCAGAACACGATTCAATAGAACTTCAACGTATTACTGCAGAACAACAAGCTTTACAAAAACTATTGGAATCAAGTCGTAAACAAAATAAACAACACATGGCTATTATACAGGTAAACTAAAACAAAATGATGAATTTTAATTTTGATTTTGATTTTGATTTAAAAAAAAAAAATAAAAATAATAATAATTTAGGAGTACAAGAATAAACATCGTCAAACGACAATGGAAAGTCCACAGTCTCCCAGTGTAATGATGTCTCCAAACTCAACAATTGGATCTATGCAACATCAACAAAGTTCGATGTCACCACATAATAATGTTTCTACTCCTTTATCTCAAGTATGTTTTAAATATTTAGCAGTGGCGTCTCGTGGGTCATAAAACTGATGAGGCAAAAACAAAATTTCTGTTATCAATATTATGAACTGTTATCAGTTTTTTAGGGATACAACCCTTTAATCTATTCTGTGATATAACTACTATATATATATATAACTATTATATATACATATATATTATTATACATATGTATATATATATATATATATATATATATATTATATATAAATAATTATTATATTAGAGTTTTTGATTAATTAATTATTATATATTTCTATTTAAATTAAAGTTTGAAAGTAGGTTATTGTAAATAATTTTATATCTTATTTATAGATTCATGACATAAAATAGGTATTAAAATTTAAAATAAAGTAAAACTTTTGTCAAATTAATTCTTTAATTCTCTCTTTAATCCTTTCTATATAAAAAAAAATAGTAACATTAAATAATAAAATAAGGGGCGAAATTACAATAAAATATTAAATTATATACATAATATATATGTTTATAAACATAACTGGAAAAAAATAAGTTTTGAAGATAAATTATTAATGATAATATTATGTAGTAGGATGACAATGTTAACACAGATCAGATTAACCTTGTTAACTTGTTTTAATTTATTGATAACGATGGTTAGTATTTATGGGTAAAAACAACGCGTGTAAAAGATAGTTTTGTCGCTTAATGTGACATTTTGACGTTTGGAGATATAAACTATAGAAAATACTGTTGATATACCCAATGAGGCAGATTATAATCTGCCTCATTCTATCGTTATTTATCCGGTTGCCCCCACCACTCAAATTTACTTTTCAATGAGCTATCGGAGGCAAGAAATTATTTGCCTCTCGGGTAATCTCGGCTTTTGTCGTTAGCATTGTCGGAACAACCAATTTTGTCACCGAAAAAAGTGGGAATTATCTGGTGGCGGGTGCGATATCTTGTGGCTCCGTGCGGCCGTGCATTAACAGTTTAATACTACTATAAGTCTATCGACAGACATATTATTTATATTATAAATCTATGAGCATATCAGAGTAGTAATTTCATGTCTACATTATCATTTATATTATCTATATATTGATAAAAACAATTCATATTTATTATTATAAATTTTTGATTTGAGAAAATTCTTGAAATTATATATATTTATATATACTTAAAAATTGGAAATACTATTAAGAATGAGAGGTGAGGCTCTGCCTCAGTTGCCTCATCCGGCGAGCCGCCACTGATATTTAGTCTAATCTTAGATAGTAAAATTAATATTTTGTTATTATATGTTCGTTATGAACAAGGTTTGGTTAGGTTTAGGTTAGGTAGGTAGGTAGAGAATTATATAAAGTTTGTATTTTATTTAGATCATTTTTTGAATTTTTAAATTGATTTCTTTTAATGTCTGGAAAATCACCAAATAATGATAAATATATAAAGTCAATTTTGACAGTATCTTAATTTTACTTTATTTACTCTAAATTTTATTTTACTATTGTAATAAAAATATATAGTATAATAAAGGCTTGAAAGTATTAAGTATTCACATTGATATTATATATTTGTGATACAATTTTAGAATAGTTACATTGATTTTTAAACTAAATAATGTTCATTTTTTAAAATGTCAATATTTGAATCAGTATTTATATCTGAATCTCTCTTAGGATAGTTTTTTTGAATGTGATGTATATAAACTTTAATTATAATACAACACTATCCTTATTCCATCATAATTATCATTTCTACAGCTTTATCCCATTTATTTTAATGATCAAAATTCTAATTGATTTTGTTTTTAGACTGAAGAAAATCCATTTAGCCCAAATAATCAACAGTCACCATTACCATCTCCAAGATCTGGATTACCTTCACCTCAACTACGTAATCCAGGTCAGTCAAGTCCACGACAAGTAATACCAAATTCGAACACGCAAGATTTATCATTATCAAGGTCAGTAAAATGTTATATTTACTTTACTTATTTGCATGCACCAAAATAACATAAGTGACTACTTAGACTATTCAGGTTAAGTTGATCTCTATGTATACATATATACACATATACTGAATAGTGGGAAAGATAGATACTTTAACTAGTTGTTGTAGATCTGTGATTGGCAATACTGTATGTTGTTTTGGACCAATGTATATTATATACAGTTAGTTAAGTACTAGAGACACGAGAGCTTTGCAGCAGCAGATTTTTGGCATCCGCAAACGTGCTTGCAGTGGAGTAATGCGGATTACTATCATGCTACAATTTATTTTGTGATTTTAGAATGTTTTGATATTAATTATTTCACATTTGATACATGATTCAATCATAATATATATATATATATGTTACCGACAATATGGATAATCCGGTATTTTGCAAAATACCTAGGCATTATATAAAAAATAAAATGCCAAAAATCGCTAGGCAATATACATAATACAAGCTTTGCCTGGGTATTATGCATAATGCCAGGCATGGAGTAGGAAATATGATAAAAATAAACAAAATTGGGTATGACCTATTGGAGTATTTATCATAAATGCGCGTGCCGTGGGTCCACGATTTGACGCAATAAGATTAAGAGATTAACCCAACTATAATAATAATTCTGAAGACTTATATTGAAACGTATATAATTTTATTACATTATCGTCATTTTCGTTTCTCGTCGCGGTGTGGCATATTATTATGTATTTGGGGAATTTTAGATTATTATATTTAATGTTAAACGATTTGTAAATAATCTATAATATTTGAAAAATATCTTATCTAATTCGCTTTGCATTATAAAATATAATTTGTGAATATTAATTATTTTATTACTAATATTTAATAAAAGCTCTTGTAATATATTTAAAATAATTAATAAGTATTTTCTAAAAGTAAAACGATACTGTCCATAACACCGAAACACTATCGGTACGATACGATTAATATGAAGTTAAATTTTTATAATGAACTATATATAAATCGTAAAAATTTGGCTAAATACTAGTGCATATGCCTTAAAAATAATGTTTTGTACACTTCAAAATGCCATTTTTCTACATGTTATAATAAGTATAGCTAGTAGCTTAATTAAATGTATAAATAAAAAGACGATCTGATACTCCTGCCGCAGGGATATAGGTGTACATATCATAGTATTTAATTATAATTATAATTTAAATGCAATGTTAAACCATTGCATTCGAAAAAAAGATTCTGAGCGAAGTTCAGTCAGATAATGTAGGTATTGATTAATATATTGCCTTTTTTTCATCGTTTTTTCTAACGCATAGGATCAATTTTGAGAAATTCGAAAAATGACCAAAATAAAGTACCAAAAACATTCACTTTCCTACCATAACATGCTATTCGTGAAAATCGGACCATTATTTTGGGTCTGTCTTCGGTCATAAAAACAAAAAAATTAAAATATCAATTTTAAACGGCTATAAAAAAAAATTGAGACCATGGATTTTTCTAATATTTTGATATGATGATTTTGACAAAAAAAGGATCAAAATGAATATAATATTTTAACATATTATGATAAATTGTTTTTACTTTGCTGAAAAAAAATTGGCATTTTACGTAAAGTCTATGTATTTTATAAAATATCTAGGTTATATTATGTAAAATAATTTTGAAAATCATATATATGTTTTATTTACATTGCCTAAAATGGGTAGGTATTATGCATAATACTTAGGCATTTTGCAAACTACCTGAATTATCCATATTGCCAGTAACATATATATTGATCTCATTCAATTGTATATTTGTAATGAACTAATGACTAATATTTTCTTTAAAATATAATTCTTTAAATATTATAATTACAAGTATAATATTATAATTGTGTATATAGGTACCTAATATTAAAAAAAACCTATTTAATTAAAGAATTGTAGAATTTTAATGATAGAATGGATTATAATTTAGTATAAAATCAAAATATTATATATGTATATGTAAAATATTTTTTTTCAGTTGAAAATGGAATATAACAATTTTTACAATGAAAAAGGCTTAATTGGTAAAATATCAGTATCGTGAAATTTCCTACAGTGAACGTACAAACTTATTCTTATTTCTTTCTTATATTCTTATTCTTATTATCTTCCTATTTTAATGATAATTCATCAATTCATTAACACATTAAATTTTTTAATTTTCATACCAAAAGAAAAATCAAATATTTTGAATACTAAAAGTTACCAAAAAATTCGAAATTTATTAAACATATCTACCATCAAGTGTGAAATTCTATTTGTCTGCTCAAGTGCTAAAGTATTTACTAAATTTACTGGATGTTTGCAAATGAAAGAACCATTAGTCCATATTATGTATAACAAATTATGCAGTCTTGTTCAGATATTGCTGGGAAAATTATTTAAACTGAATGAAATCCCTAAATCGCTATTCCCTTTTATTTTCTATGTATATGACAATATATTAATATCTAGCTCAATAATTTCAATAAAAAAATAAACGTTAAAATATTTTGATTTTCTACTAAATTATAATCCATTCTATCATTAAAGTTCTACAATTCTTTATTTAAATAGTTTTTTTAAAATATTAGGAATGTACACCAATTATAATATTATAATTAAAATAATTAAAGAATTATATTTTAAAGAAAATATTACAGTCATTACAAATATACAATTGAATGAGTTCAAAACAGGTATAACTTATTTGATTTAAAAATATCACAGTCAATACTTAAAGATAAAAATACTACTATTTAACTTTTAATTTAAATATACTTATAATTAGTTTAAAAAATGTGTTAAGTAAAATAAAAATATATATAAATGGCTGTCAATGTTATTTCAGTTGAAAATTGAATATCACAACTTTTACAATGAAAAGGCTTAACTGGTAAAATTTCAGTATCGTGAAATTTCCTACAGTGGACATATAAACTTTTTTTTTTGTGTAAATATTTTTGTACAAAATGTACATTTAATATTATTGGATTCCATATTATACGAGTATATAAAATAATGAATATAATAATAATAATAATAATAATAATAATAATAATATATAATATATAATATATATATAATAAATAATTTTTGTTATATTATGATTTGATCATGAATCAAATGTGAAATGATTATTGATATCAAAACATTCTATAATCACAAAATATTTTGTATCATGATAGTATTTCCTCATTACGGGACTGTCTATACGCAGTCGCTTAGAGCACCATAGCTGTTATCATTTTGTTGTTATCAAAAAATGTTATAAAATAATATGTTATTACACAAGTCAAATATTATTCTTGTGTATTTATAATGTATATAACTCACGGTTTAAGATATCTTAACCCGTGATATAACTATATACAAGTATTTTGTCTTTTACTGGAAGTCATATTACAATGAAACAAATGATAAAAAAAACTCACATAAACAATACAAAAAAAATAGGTACCAATATAAAATAGTATAGTTCATTATTTTATGTTAATTACTAATTTATGGAATACAAAATATTCATTTATTGAATAAAAACAGACCTCTATATTATTTAATAATAACATTTATTGAAGGTATTTACAATTTCACATAGGTAATCGGTACAGTTGCAAACTCGTCGTGTTCATAAAATAAAATAAAGTGTCTTACAACATCAAAATAAAATAACATCAAATACGATATCTTAAAAACAATTTAACATGATATTAATATTATATTATTATGAATATAAATTGTTATACATCATAGTTGAATTAAAGATATTATTGTATTAGTATTAGTTGATTTAAGTCAACAGTATTATGATTTAAGATAAGTTAATTTAATAAACATTGCTTAATCCACTTATAGGTATTGGTTATTAAGTTTTATGAAACTCTTTTAGTAGTTTGATTAAATTTACTTATTAATTTTTTTGATAACAATAAAATGATAACAACGGTGGTGCTCTAATCGACTGCGTATAGACAGACCCCCTCATTACTACTCAGTCTGTGAGCGCCTTTGCGGATGCCAAAAATCTGCTGCTGCAAAGCTCTCGTCTAGAGACTAGAGTTATACTGGTATAAAATAGTATTGATAACATTTTTCAGATGAGACTTGCGATTCAATAATTTTTGTTAGCCAGATGTTCAAATCTGTTTATTATTTGAATGGCTGATAGATATAAATTAATGTAAATACAAAATAATACAATAAAGCCGAAATTAAACATGTTTGTCAGTTAAATAAAAAACTGTATATTTTTTATTAATTACATTTTTTGTGTAGGTTAAAATGACATTTTGTTATTAAATTTATTATATTGTCATGCATAAATAGATCAATATGAATAATGGGCTTTTATTAGATATAAATATCTAAGTCTCTAGGGTATAATAAATGTATTCCGTGCATAATATTTTCATCTAAAATTTTAATAACTATTATGTAATAATATATTAAATAAGTATATTTAATAAGTATATTTAATTATGTTAATATATAAAAGTTAAAATAAGTTTTATAATAATATATAAAACATAAATAATTATATAAAATTTTAGATTCTGAGCGAAGTGAAAAATGTATTGGTTTTTTTACAATGATTTGTTTTTTTTTTTTTTTTTTTGTTATGTCTGAAGACACTTTTACTACTCGAAATAATGCTCCGATTTTCACAAATAGATTATGTATCTGGTTGGAAAGTGGATGTAGTGAATTTCTCAAAATCGACCCTAAGCGGTAGAAAAAAAGACGAAAAAATAGCATTTTTCACAAAAACTAAAATTGCGACAAATTCGATTTTAATATTTGACGATAACTTGGGCAATTTTGAAGTTAGTTACTTGACTATTTTATTGGGTATTATAATGCCTATGTTTTCACATAGGTATTATAATATATATTGTTGTAAAACCGTTACGTTAATTTTTCTACAAAATATAAGACTAAATATTTCATAAAAATCTCGCTTTTTGGTATATAATGTTTAATAAAATTGGCAATTTTGGGCATTAATGTCTGGAAATTTTACTGAAGTATACTTACTTGTGTTAAATATCTTATTATATAATCTTACTATGTTAATATCATATCAAAATATTAGAACATCCTTAGTCTCAATTTGTTTTTGTATATGTTTAAAGTTGATATTATTATTTCTCAATACTTTTACAATAAAAATTAATAGAAATGCATACTGACATATATCTTAACGAATTTCCAAAATTTTAGGAAAATCTCGAGACTCAATTTTTTTTATAGGTGTTTAAAGTTAATATTTCAGTAAAATTAATATTTAAAGTATTTATATAGATTCTTCCTATTATATTTCAATATTTTACAATATTGTTAAATAAAATTGACAACATTTTTTATGATATGGGCATTTAGGTGACAAGGGATTTTATGAACATTTATATTGAACTTAGAGACTTGAAAATTTTATAGAATGTTCATGTATGTATCTATATGGTCCCTGGATATTTGTGTTATACATTTTTGCGTTTTAAATATTTAATTCAAAATTTCAAAATTTTATCAATATCTACATTATCTGACTGAACTTCGCTCAAAATAGTTTTTTCAAACGCAATGGTTTATTGCATTTAAATTCGAATTAAAATTAAACACTTTGATTTGCACACCTATATTCCTGCGAAAGGAGTATCCCTTCTCTTGCTTTTTAATAATTTAAATTGGCATTTAGATTGTTTATTTTAAGTCCTAAAAAGCTGATACAAATTTTGTGATCTCAACAGTCATATCATAGAAATATCTATAAAATAAAGGGAAATTAATTATGTTTTTACTTTAATATTGTTTTGTTTTATTTATTTTTTTTAAATTGTATTCTTACATTAGTTTATTATAATTAAACTTCATCAGAGACAGTAAGATAAGTTCAACTCTTTAATTTTGTTTAATATAATTTTTGTGTTTGATAGGCATACTGCTGGCATGACTCCTATAAGATTCATACGTTCTCCAGATGGCTTAACACTTAGAGCACGTCCAACACTTGTATCTCTTCAAGGTCATATGCCATCTAGTAATACTTCAAATATATATCAAAATTCAAAAGTTACAAATGTTACTATAAGCCAAGGATCTCAAATTCAACAACCTCAACAGATACATCGATTAACATTTCAACAATTAAGTCGACAACAGCAACAAGTGCTCCTTCACAGGAAACTTACTCAGAAGGCCATACTTATATCTCAGCAACAACAAGAATTAAATCAATCTACTAATCAAGATCTATTAGCTGTCCAACAGCAACAGATACAATTAGCTCAACAAAGACAAATTTTATTACAACAAATTGAACAAATTCAAAAACAAATTAATGATGGACAAACCCAGCAACAGAGACAAATAGTTGTTCAACAAGCTGTACCTGGAAATCAAGATAGTAAAACAGAATTATTATCTCAACAAAGAAATCAGATTGTTATACAACGGCAAAATATTATTCTTCAACAGCAACAACAGTTTCAACAGTTACAACAACAAAATGTACCTCAACAACAAAATGTACCTCAACAACAACAAATTTTGCAACCACAAAATAATCAAAGTTCTATCCAAGTTCAGCAGCAACAATCTCAACAGCAGCAACAACCACAACAGCAGCATCAACCACAACAGCAGCATCAAACACAACAGCAACATCAAACACAACAGCAGCATCAAACACAACAGCAACATCAAACACAACAGCAGCATCAAACACAACAGCAGCATCAAACACAACAGCAGCATCAAACACA
>JAIUCT010000018.1:3340864-3376934 GCA_021307375.1 Tetraneura akinire | reverse complement strand
CATCAAACACAACAGCAGCATCAAACACAACAGCAGCATCAAACACAGCAGCAGCAAAATCCTGGACAAAATAATATGACTCAACAGCAAAAATTATTTCAACATCAACAACTGCAGCTACAAATAGCTAAGCAGCAACATATCATGGCACAGCATAATGTTCAAATTCAACAAAAATTAGTTCAACGTTCACCTCAGCAACAAAATGTTATACAATCTCAACAGTCTCCTCAGCAGCAACAGCAGCAGCAGCAGCAGCAGCAACAACAACAACAACAACAAACAGTATTATTACAACAACAGCCTCAACAACCTATTGTCAAACAAGAACCAGGAGAAATAGTTAATTTAAATATCATACGCCAACAACAGCAACAGCAGAATCAACAACAACAGCAACAACAACAACAAATGATATTGCAACGTCAGCAGCAAACACGATACTTACAACAGCAACTTATATCTCAGGGTAAGGTTACCAGGCAAATGGTTCAGTCTCAACAACAGTCTCCAATTCCTCCTCAAAGTCCAAATCAACAACCACCATTATCACCTATGCCACCACAAAGTCCTATTTCTAATAATCAGCAATATTGTCAACCAAATAGTCCAATGATATCAGCTCAGTCTCCAATGTTATCACAAAGTCCTCAGCAATTTTCACAACCGGTACAATCTCCAAATCCTGTGCAATATACTCCTAATTCACCAATGCCTTCTCAAAGCCCAAGACAAACTCAATTTATACAACCTACATCACCATTAATGCCTCAAAGTCCTATGGTTCAGGCATATACTCATCCTCCAGCAACTTCACCTTTTGCTCAACCTCCACCTAGCTCGCCAAGTCCTAGACCATCACAGAGCCCAAGAAATAATCTAGGTCCTCCTAGTTCACCAATGAGTCCTATGCAACAAAATCCATATGTAAGACCAACAACAAGTCCTATGCCTGCTAGAAGAACAAATGTGGGTAGTAGTCCATTAATGCCAGATCAACAAGAGCATAGAGAAGAAAACAATGTTCCACCAGAAGGATATCAATATGCAAAACTAGGACTTCGTGGAGGTAATTATTGTTTACCTCCTAAAGGATATAAGTACAGTAAATTAGGTTTGAGAGGTGGAGCACCTATGTGGAGTACAGGTAGGCAGTTTGTTAGTAAAGATTCACAAGATGAGGTAACAAGAAGTGTATTTAAAAGTAATGATATGCCACTAAGTGCCATACCAGTATCTAAAGTTTCATCATTAGTATCATTAGAGTATGGTGATTCTGATGATGAGACTTCAAGGACACCTCCTGTAACTTCGCCACAACCTCCTCCAATGCAGATTTCTAAACAAAAAGAAGCTCCCGAAGGAATTAATACAGATCCAATGATTATTTCTACCTCTCCTAAAAATGAAAACAGTCGGAATTTACCATTATATAAAGATGTAAATTTGTCAGAAAACTGCAAAAAGGATGGAATTGAATTAGATGATATTCAAATGATATCCACAATACATATGAACATGGATCCTGGTCAAATATCATTAAATTCAAGTAGGGTTGGAGAAGAATTATTGGACATGGATAGAGAAATTAATTCACCTGGGTTAATGTTGAATGAAAATGATGATAGTATTCTTGGTGGCCTGCCAAAAGATGAAGCTTCTGAAATGGATAGATTAATGTTTTTTGATGAACTCGGTGATAGTATTAAATGTGATCAAGAAGAAAAAGGTGAATTACCAGAAAAATGTGTATTCAATCTGGATAAATTGCTAAATGATCCAGAACCACATGTAGAAGAAAAAGACAAAGAGGTTAAAAGCGAAGTTGCTCAAGAAAATATCAATTGTACAGAATTGAGTGAAGAGAATGAAGAAGATAAAATTGACAATATACTTTCAAGCTATTCATTTCATTCTTATGCAAAAATACCAAAGTCGGTATCATTACCCAAAAAAGAAAATAATTTAACATCATTTTTGAAAACTGATCAATCAGATGATATAAAAAAAGTAAATGACTTACTTCGATCTCATCCATCAACACAAAATAAAAATATCATTATATTAAATTCTTCATCTGATGCATTAAAAGATCAACAAGTTAAACAAAATTTATTATTGGCCAAGTCAGAAAACCTGAAACATTCTGATTTAGCTCAAATCTTAAGTAATATAATGTCTCCTAAACAAAAAGATGGCTTTATTAAAATTGAAACTACAAAATCAGATGATAGCACAAAACATTCAACTATAGTTTTACCTGCTCGTACAACATCAGTTGTACAGAGTTCACAAAATTTTCCTTGGGAATCTATTACATCTACATCTTCAACTGCATATGCTAAATCAATTCAAATTATATCAAAACTTGAAGATAAAGAATCTAAAAACATTTCTCAATTATCGTGTATGGCAAATGTACCGAAGCAGGAAACCCGTACTCCTAAAGTTGTTGAGGAATCACAAAATGTTTTGCTCAAACAACTTTTACAAAACACTGCTTGTGCAAATCAATCTTCAACAACTACAACTTCTTTAAGTTTACCAATAGTACCCTCACTTGAAGCTCAGCTTGCAAGACCTGTTTCACCAACACCATCTTTATTATTTCCTTCTTTACTTTCACCAAAAAAAGAAGATAAAACTGATTCTCAACAACTTCATCTATTGAAATCTGAATCAGAACCTTTAATACAAAAACTTGAATCTCATTCTCAGGTATTACAGAACACTGATCCTCAAATTCAAATTAAAAAATCTGAACCTCAATCTCAAGGTCTAAAATTTGAGCCACAAACTTCTAAATCTGTCGTCATTTTACAGCGGTCTGAAATTCAAACACCGATAACACAAACATTGACATCTCCATTACCACTACCATCATTACCATTACCGCCACAATCACTACCATCACCTCAAATAACAACATTATCATCACCATCTTTACTACAATTGCAGCAACAACAGCAATTACAGCAACAACATCAATTGCAACAACAACAGCAATTGCAGTTAAGATCACCACAATTACAATCTCAGTCAACTAGACCAGTTGCAACAACTGATTCAATAATGGAATCTATAAATTCTGCAATTAAACAAGAACGTTTAGAAGAAGAATGTAAGAATGAAGTACATGCACCTTCAGCCGCGATAGGATTTAGTCCTGAAAGAGAAGTGAAGAAAGAAATTATGTCATCCGATGAATTAATATCACCACAAAATTCAACTAGAATAGTAGATCCTACTGATATGAATAATTCGATGAATATGTCAATGGATATAGATCTACAAGGTAATTTTTTATATTTTTCATTTATAATTTGTATTAACAATATATTTATATTTATGTGTAATTTCATTTTAGATCAAAAAAGGATTAAACGCCGACAGTATTATGTTAAACGTAGGCAAAGTCAAGGTAAAGATGTAAATACAACAGCAATCCCAAAAAAACGACATCGAAAGGTAATTACATATTTTTATATATACATATACACATATATATATACATATGTGTGTGTTAATTTTGTTATGTATACATGCATTTATATATTAAATTTTAAATTATTTTTATAGGGTTCCAAACCTGAAGAAGATTATGACTCTTTTATTGATGTGCTAATGTCAAAGCTACGTCAACTTGAACCAATGAATGTTATTGAGCCATCATTAAACCAAAACTTAATGGCCTGTCCATTATTTGGTATGGGAGATGTATTATCTCAACAGAAGTACGTTTAAATAAATAACAAATAAAACATTAATCTTAATTTTTTAGTTTGTATTGTATTTGTTTTGTTTGCATTTATTATTATTACATAAATGTAATACCATAACACATGTCTTATAATTAATAAATATTTAATAATTATAATAGTATAATTATAATTTTTACATTACTTATTAATAGGGAACGGACTTTAATGCAATAAAACATAAGAAAAATGTCCTAAAAAAATACGACTTAATGCTTTAAAAAAATGCTTTAATATCAAAAAAATGCACTAAAAAAATGCCCCAAAAAACTTTAAAAATGTATTTAAGTTCAATAAAAACACAATTATGAACTTAAAACTTATAAAAAACACATAATTATGAAAAACTTATCTGATAGAAAATATTTAAATACAATAAAAATAAAAATTAATAGGTATATCTTATGTCATCTTTAGGTACTTAATTGCGTGTAATAATATGTTGTAACTTATATGTGACTACACGTGTCAACAACAATTTCGTCTGGGTATATCCTGATTGGTAAAGACATAATAAATATTTATTTTTATTTTTTTAGAACGAATGTTTATATATTTTTATCAAATTTTATCCATTTCTATATAAAAATGACTTAAAAAAATATAAAATGCACTAAAAATGTCAAAAAATGCTCTAAAAATGTAATAAAGTCTTAAAATGCCAAAAAATGCAAAATAAAAATTACATTTTTTAATTCCTTGATGTATGAAATGAACTTTCTGCTTGGAAAGCAATGTTTTCGGACATTCAGAAAAAAATGCAATTTGCATTCAAATCCGTTCCCTACTTATTAATATAAAAATAATGAAAATAATTCATGGTTTTTGGGTAGTTATTTTACTATTTAAGAAAACTTGGATTTAAAATGAAATGAAACTAAATAAAAATTTTTACTAAAAACCATGATGACTGTTAATGTGAGTTTTTTAGATAATTATTTTTAATCATGAAATTGTCTATATACCAAAAATAAAAATATATGCACTAATATAATAAATATATTTTCATTTCATACAAAATCTAAAATAATTAATTATTGTTTTAAAAATAATTTTACAAAATATATATTCAAATATAAAACAATTACTTTTAGTTTGAAAAGTGGTGATTTAAATGGTAAAATGGGTTCGTGTAGTCTGCCAGGCGAAAGTGATTATTTCAATACAAAACCTTTTGGTGATTTAGAACCAGTTTCTCCGTTACCTCAACCATCTACTCAAAGAGGTTTTTATAATGAAGAATTTGACCCTCTGAAATTTGAATCTGACAGTATGTAATTATAATTATTTAATTTGGAATTTGTATAAATTAAGAATTTATATTTATAGACGATGAAAAAAAATTTGAAATTGGGCGTGATCGTGATGATACTCCTGATACTGTAATGAGTTCATCATCACCAGAATTAGTATCATGTGAAACCCCAACACATTTTCCAGGTATCATATTTTAATGTTAATATTTAAATTTGGAACTAATGTAAAATATGTATTTTTTTTTTTTTTCATTTGTTAAGGACTTAAGAATTATGACAATGATAGTGATTCAACTGATACATTAATACGTTTTACAAGGTACATGTCTCCAGTTCATCAACTTGTTGCACCATTAGCTTTAAAACCTCGCCCTAACTATAAAATGAATATAGAAGACGATAAAGAAAATCGGGGTTTGAGGCATGGTGTATTATCTCAAGTTGGTAAAACTCCACCTCGAAATTCACCTACATTACCTTTGCGAGATTCAAATACAATGACAGTTACCTTAACTATAACTTCAGAAGCTGCTGAAGATATTATGGGAGTTCTTCAAGGCTTAGCTAATTTACTTGATTTACCAAATATTCCTAATTACAAAGTAACTGAAAGAACTGTTACACCAATGTCTCACAAATTAGGTCTATATAGATCTAAGACCAAGGATGGAAAAGAAGGAGCTCCTATAGATATTCAAACTATATTAAATGGCTTTGCAAAATTTTGCCGGCATTGTGATTTAGTGATATTAGACAATTTAATAAAAAAGAAAGCAAGTGAAATTCCTTTTTTAACAGTAGAGGATTGTGCAGATGAGGTATTTTTTTGTAGTACTTTATGTTTTCAAACTTTTGCTTCATTGTTACACCAACCAACTGAATCTAAAGACAAAGCAACAACTATTGTAAATCATTTATCTGAAGGTTCTCCGCCAAAACGTTTAAAAACAGATCTCGAAACAACTAGCCCAATAGCTAATAAAATTGAAACTAATGAAAAAATGGTAAGTGTATTTGTTTTTTTAAAAATGACCAAATAATATAAACTTTAATAAAATGATCTTATTTCAATTTCTTAAATGAATAAATATATATTTTCTTTTTGTTCGACTTTGACAATATTAATGCATAATGTAATATATAATTTTATATTAATAGGACATTGAAGAAAATATACAGATTAAAGAAGAAATAAAAACTGAACAAATCATCGAAGAAGTGAAATCTATACACAAAGGTAATTTGTATAGACATTGGAATTCTAATAGTGTTCCTGCTCCATTTACTAAACATAAAAGATCTACTGATAAAGAACTAATGGAGGTACATATAAATATTTCATTTTTATAAATATGTTTATTTTGTGTTCTAGAAAATAATTGACATTAATTATTTTTATATTAAAGATGCTCTTTCGTATGGGAATAACTGTTATGTCACCAAAACTTCCAGAAGATAAACGTATATGTTTGTTTTGTCATCAATTTGGGGATGGTGTTTCAGATGGGCCTTCTAGGTATATATAGTTAATTTTAAAATTTAAAATTAGAATTCAATTTTTATGTTATATATTTTTTTTTATTATGCATTTATTAGATTATTAAATTTTGATGTTGATAAATGGGTACATTTAAATTGTGCTCTGTGGTCAGAAGATGTTTACGAAACTGTTAATGGCGCTTTAATGAAGGTTGATATTGCCTTACGCCAATCTTTAAGTGTAGAATGTATAGTATGTCAACGACCTGGTGCAACTCTTAAATGTTATAAATTAAGATGTTCTTCAAATTACCATTTACCATGTGCTGTAAAAGATGATGCTGTATTTTATAAAAATAAATCACTCTATTGTAGTGGTCATGCACCAAAAAGTGATAAAGAAAATGAGCTAACAACCTTATCTGTACATCGACGTGTTTACATTAATAGAGATGAAAATCGTCAAGTTGCTGCTGTAATGCATCATTCAAGTTCTCATCAATATTTGTTACGTGTTGGTAGCTTAACACTTCTTAATGTTGGTCAGTTACTACCTCATCAATTAACTGCTTTTCATACACCTACTGCTATATACCCAATTGGTTTTAAAGTAGTAAGTTATATAAATTAATTATAAGATATTGCATAATTTCTTTTAATTATATAAATTATTTAGGTTCGTCTATTTTGGAGCATGCGAGTACCAAATAAGCGTTGTAAATACATTTGTTCAATTCATGAAGTAAATGCTAGACCCGAATTTAGAATTATTGTACAAGAAGTAGATAATGAAGATTTAGAACTTAAAGACTCTAGTCCAAGAGCAGTTTGGTCAAGGATTTTATCTTCTATTGCTAGTATGAGAAACACAAATAACTTATTAAAGTTGCATCCTCAACATGTAAGTGGTGACAGTTTATTTGGACTTACTGAACCAGCAATTGTTCGTGTTTTAGAGAGTTTGCCTGGTAAGTACTATATATTATAATAGTTATATTGATATATTGCTAAAATTGAAAATAATATATTTATGATTATTTATTTACACAAATCATTTTATATTTATTTAGGTATTGAAACACTATCTGATTATCGTTTTCGTTACGGTCGTAATCCTCTTTTAGAGCTCCCATTAGCAATTAATCCAAGTGGATGTGCTCGTTGTGAAGGTCGTAGACGTGTTGTTCTACCAGGAAAATTACGATCACATATTCCTAGGTCATTCACATCATCTCAGGGCTCATCATTAATGAATCAGCTAGATTTATCAGCTCCTCCCACATGCCCGTATTCTAAACATTTTGTTCATTCTAAATCTTCACAATATAAAAAAATGAAACAAGAATGGAGGAACAATGTTTATTTAGCCAGGTAAATTGTTAATTGTTTTGGTTAACAATTTGATCTCTGTATATATTGTTTTTTTATTAGGTCAAAAATCCAAGGTTTAGGACTGTATGCTGCTAGAGATTTAGAAAAACATACTATGGTTATTGAATATATTGGTGAAATTATTCGCTCACAGTTGTGTGATTATAGAGAAAAACTCTATGAAGCTAAGGTACATACATACTAATGTTATATAATAATATGCATTATCAATATTGTCATATTTTGTTCTTAACTATAATTTGTTTTGTTCTAGAATCGTGGTATATATATGTTTCGTTTGGATGATGATAGAGTTGTTGATGCTACTATTAGTGGAGGTTTAGCACGTTATATCAATCACTCATGTAATCCAAACTGTGTTACTGAAAAAGTTGAAGTAGACAGAGAACTTCGAATTATAATATTTGCCAAACGAAGAATTGCCAGAGGAGAAGAAGTAAGTTGAAGAAAAAAATTAATTTTTATAGATTTTTTTTATTAGTTATTCATTATTAACAAACGTCTAATGCAATAATTGTAGCTGGCGTATGACTACCAATTTGACATTGAAGATGATCAACATAAGATTCCATGTAACTGTGGTGCTCCTAACTGTCGAAAATGGATGAACTGATATAATAGTTATAGTCATATAAGTATTTTTACCATTTTTTATTTTTATTTTTTACTTTACCATTAATAATTGTAATACATATTGGACATAATAATTATAGTAATAGTAGTTGATATATTTTATTATTAATGTTCCCATGTTATTACTATAATACAATTTCTGTGATAGGATCAAATTTATTTTACACGTATTGCCTATAAAAATGTTAATAAATGTAAATAATTTGTGCAGTAGAATGTGACGACATGCTATTTTTGTAATTATCTTAAATATTTATTATTAATATAAAATGTATAAATCAATTATATAAAATAATTTTATAATATATATTTAATGTAAATTATTGTTAAAAAAAGGACGGAAACAATAACAATGATCTCTTTGCACGAGACAAGACTTGATATCGTAAGTTTCTGTTGGTGTTAGTAAAATAAAATAAAATCAAGCAAAATATAAATTTGGGTGTTGGTATAGTGAAAAAAAATGAGTGGGCATTTTGTTTCTTTTTATTTTTGGCTGACTTACACAATTAGTCATTCCTTAAATCTTTTTTTTTTTTTTTTTGTTAAATTGATAGCCTACTCTGTTGTTATTATTATTTTTTATTTATTCTTCAAATATTTATTTCTTAATTATTTTTATTTTATTTGTTTGTTTTTTGTGTCCAATAAATATTTTAACTTGGTATGATGCAATTACCTATATATAATATTTATATTATATACATGCATAATTTATATAATTATTTTTCTACTTAATTACAAAATGTGTCCAATATTTTTGAAAACTTGTTAACTATTGAGCTACAACTATGTGTACTACATTAATTATTAATATATTAATTATGATCTACCAGTTATGGTGGATAACAAATATGTATTACTTCCACAATTGCTGGTTCATATGATCATTCAGTTTTTAAATTTGCAGGATGATCAGAAATATTAAGTAAAACTATTTTCTGATCAATGGTAGAATAATATAAAATTATTGTGCAATTTGTAATGTAATTTAATTTTCTGATCACCCTGTAAATATAATATTTGTTTATAAATAAAGTAATTATATCTTTTCATTTTTTTTTTAAAAAACTTAATTGTATAATTGTGGCGTTAGTAGATAAACATTTTGTTACAAGTTAAACCAAAATATTATTTTGATTAATTACCCAATTAGGTATATAATTATATTAATATATATTTTAAATTTTGTTCAGTATATTAGATAAGGTTATTAATTTTAGGTTATTAATTTTGACTTGTCATCACCAACAACTCAATGTTGTTATAAATTTGAGTTGCATTAAAAATTTGGCAAATATACAATGTGTTGTTATTTTTATTTAAATATAATTACTTTCAATATTTTGTATTATTAGTTTAATACACAAATAATTATAATTTGTAAAAATTATTCTCTTTTGCACACTATTTAAGTATTATTAAAAAAAATAAATCCTGATAATTTTACTCCTATAAAATTCAGCGAATTAAATTTGTTAATTACATTAATACACTGATGAGCTACGTATAGAAAACTAGTCCAAATAAAATACTTAGTTACAGTCTTCATAATATAGGGTTGCCATACGTCCCGGTTTGGCCGGGACAGTACCGGTTTTGAGTATGACGTCCCGGTGTCCTGATGTGTTTCGGGACAGCATATTGTCCCGGAATGAGACTTTAATTAATTATAAGTGTCTTTTATTAGACATTTGATGAAAAAAGTAACAAGTAAGATCTGAGATAATTATCAAAACATAAAGCTATTAAGTTAGTTCCTGTAATTGTTCGTTATTTTTCGACCACTGCAGGCGTAAAAACAAAATTCTTGAATTTTCCAATTTACCTGGAGAAACTGCAGTATTAATACATAATCATAATATTATAAAATATTACGTATCAAACAACACAAACTTTTATGCCAACGGAGAACACATCGGACACAGATTAAAAATTGTGTATTTTATTATGTATTCTTTAATTTTTAAAGTGTCAAATATTATTATCTATGTAATGTGTATTAAAAATTATATTGTATAATTAGAAATCAATGAAAAAAAAAATTTAAAAAAGTTTGTCCTGGTTTTTGCTAAATAAAATATGGTAACCCTATCATAATAGTCATAGCCAGTTGTGTACATGAAACTACTATTTTGTACTATTTAAGCAATGATAAATTATTACATTTGAAAAAATGATTCTAAGCAAAGCTTAGTCGTAGATATTTATTATAAATTGTGCCTACCATTTTATTTAAATTTTATATCCAGTTCAAACAGCATAAGTATAATAAAATATGGTAAACATTAATTTCGTCAATGTTACTTAAAATGTCAACTTTATTTTGATTTATTAATACTTGGATTGACAAATTTTTAATATTTTTAATTTTATTTAAGACATTTAAGTAGTTAAGTCGTATTAAATTAAAGAAACAAAAATTTTATTAAACATTAAAAATATTCAATTATAAATTTTTCAAAGTTCTATATTTAGACTAAAATTACTAAAACTTTTTTATACTTTAAAAACTACTTTATTATTTACTCTAAAAATTGTATAAGCCGAATCTATTATATCTTATGTTATAACTTAATTTAAATAAATTTTGTTACAATAATATATTTTTTTCTTTTTTCATTCTAATGTTTGGATATGTATTTTTCTTAATCGTTATTGAGCTATTCTCACCTGAATTAATTGCATCAATGCATTATATAAAAAAAAATACATATTGTAAATAATTAAATATTTACCGAGTATAATATATTAGGTATATAAGTATCAAATACATTTTTATACCATTTCTACTATATCATTTCATTAAAGTTGACAGCAGTTAGTAATTAGTGAACTTGAAATATAGAAATTTAACTGTATATTAATAAGCAGGTAATATAAATAATTATATTATGAAGTCGATTTGTAATAAATTATAGTTATTATAATATTGCAATAGCCAATATAGGATGGGTAGGTGTACAGAAAGCTGGGTAGGATCATAATTTTATGTGATCATGTTAGGATGTCAATACTTCAGTTGTAGCAGGGCAACATTTTCTTATTTTTCATTTTTTGGACGGCCAGGGAGAAATTTTAATCAAATATATCAAGATGAACATGATATTAACGTGTATATAACTATTAACTAGTAATACGTATAGGTAATGTGTACCAATAGGTAGGTAAACAAAATAAATCATATATATATATGCGACTCCTGTCGCAAGAATACAGGCGTGCAAATCATAGTGTTTAATTTTAATTAGAAATTGAATGCAATGTTAAACCATCGCATTCGAAAAAAGTATTTTGAGTGAAGTTCTGTTAGATATTGGCATTTAGGCGACAAAGGATTTTATGAGTGTTTATATTGAACTTAAAAACTTGAAAATTTTATAGGGAGTGCATTTATGTACTATATGGTCCATATATGTGTGATAAAACTTTGCGTTTTAAATATTTAATAAAAAATGTCAAAACTTTAATCAATAGGTACCTACCTACCTACATATTATGATTATCTGACTGAACTTCGCTCAGAATTTTTTTTTTCAAATGCACAATGGTTTATCATTACATTCAAATTCTAATTAAAATTAAACATTATAATTTGAACACCGGTGTATACCTGCGGCAGGAGTATCAGCTTGTTTTTATACTTTAACAGCTATAAAAAATAACCATAAATGTAATAATTCACAATTACTTGGAACTGAATTGAGTAAAGCTTAAATAAAATTTTCAAAAAAATTTGTCAATTTTATTTAACATTATTGTAAAATATTGTAATATAATAAGAAAAGTATGTATAAATAATTTAAATATTGATTTTACTGAAATTTCAACTTCATTTTAAACACCTATGAAAAAAAAATTGAGTCTTGAGAATTTCTTAATATTTTGGAAATAATATGTTAATATACCTATATATCAGTATGCATCAATAAAATTTTCCAAATTTATTGATTTTTCTATTAATTTTTATTGTGAAAGTATTGAGAAATAAAAAGAATATTTGTATGGATTCTAAGATTTTCGTTTGAAGTTTTGAACTAAAAATATCAACTTAAAACAGCTAGGTATATAAAAAAAAAAAAAAATTGAGACTAGAAATTATTTTAATATTGTGCAAATCATAGTGTTTAATTTTAATTAGAATTTGAATGCAATAATAAACCATTACCATATCCATATACAATAGGTATCAATCGAAAAAACTATTCTGAACGAAGTTCAGTCAGATAATGTATAATTGGTCAGGTAATGATTAATATATTGCTGTTTTTTCATCGTTTTTTCTAACGTATAGGGTCAATTTTGAGAAATTCTTAAAATGTCCTAAATAAAGTACCAACAATATCCACTTTCCAATCGGAAACATATACTATTCTTGGAAATTGGAGCATTATTATTTCGGGTAGTAAAAGCGTCTTCAACCATAGAAAAGAAAAAAAGACACACATCATTGTAAAACTAATACATTCTTCGCTTCGCTCAAAATCTAAAATTGAGACTTGGGATTTGTCTAATAATTTAGTATCAAGTTAAGTAGGGCCGGCTTGGAAAACTTTGGTGCCTAGTTCAGTAACTTTTGCGGGGCCTCTAAATGAAATATAAAGTATATAAAAATAAATATAAAAACCATAAAAACAAAAAAAAAAATTTAATGAATTTAACACATATTTACATTTTGTACATTAAGATCTTTCGGTTAAAAAAAAACAATAATATTAATATTTTAATCCTCTACCTCTTTTCGCTGAAAATTCTGAAATATTATCTTTATCGGACGCGGGGCCATGTGCATGAGCACAGTTCGCACCACCTTCAAGCCAAGCCTGAATTTAAGTTATACGTGAGTATACTTCAGTAAAATTTTTAGACTTTAAAACCCAAAATTGCCAATTTTATCAAACATTATATAGTTAGGTAGGTACATAAAAATTTTAATTTTACAAAATATTCAAAGTACTATATTTTGTAGGAAAATTAACGTAACGGTTCCAAAATTTTACTACTCGTATACAGTATGTATGTGAACACCCAATAAATTTTCAAGTTCAAAATTGCCTGAGTGATCGTGAAATATTTAAATTGAATTCGTCGAAATTTCAGTTTATGTCAAAAATGCCTTTTATCATAAATTTTTGTCATTTTTCATATTGCATAGGGTAAATTTTGGGAAATTCGAAAAATGACCCAAATTAATAAGTACCAACTACATCCATTTTTCAACCGGAAAAATATGCTATTCGTGAAAATCGGAGCATTATTTCTGGCGGAAAAAGTGTCTTCAGACAAATAAAAAAAAGACACATCATTGTAAAACCAATACATTTGTAGCTTCACTCAAAATCTAAAAGTATCTAGTTATTTATTTGTTACAGACAGTTGTTGTTGACAGTTGGTGCCCATACCTATTATGTTTTTGTTAAGATTAAATAAATTTGCTTAAGTAGTAAAATGTGGAGTATTATTAACTGGCAGGTAAGTACCTACCTACGTTAATAATTGTAGGTAGATATTATAATAATATAGGTTTAATGTAGGTATATAACTTATTATTTTTGTAATTTTTTAATTCATCGATTATTCCTAAAATGTATTTCATCAATCGATCGAATAAAATAACAAGTAACTTGTTAGGTACTGTAGTAATATCGACATAATATAATAGATGTAATAATAATTATAAAATATATGTGATTTTTATTTTCTTGGCGGGTTTATTTGTTTTTGCTTTTGTTTTTTTTTTTTTAAAAAAAAGTCTAAATGATATGTCTGACCATTGGCGCAACTAGGGGGGGACTAGAGGGGGCTTAGCCCCCCTAGTTTGTATTTTAGCCCCCCTAAAATTTTGTGTAATTATTTGTTAAAATTTTATAACAAATTTAATACTACAATGTTTACTATGCATTTTGACAATCGACAGAACGTCAGAACGTCAAAATTATTGTAAATTATTATAGAGGAATAACTGAATATAAATATAATATTTCAATCAAAAGTATTCATTTTAGCCTTTAGGACAATATACTGGTTTTCCTTACGGACGGTTTAATTTTATAGTTAAAACTTTAAAGTAGGTATATTGATTACTATTGGTTATTGCCAGCAATACGCACGTGGCACATCGCCATGGGTTTTATATTTTATTTTGTACTATTTATACAGTGAACTATTTTCCAAGAAGAATAATCGAGTTGCTTGAAAAAATATGGGTATTTATCATAATTAATTATCATATAGGTAATAATATATTGTTATATGTTATTGATTTGATATAAATATTATACTGTTCAAATATTATATTATATTATTATAGTTTTATAATTTAATACTGATGTAACGTTATTGTGTGTTTGCTTTTTGCTGGTGTACAGGGCCGGATTGGCCCGGCGAGTTACCGAGTAAAACTTGGTGGGCCGCGACAATTTTGGGCCGTTTAATATATTATAATATATAATAATATTATATATAAATAATAATTGGGCCGGTAAATTACAGAAAACTCGGTGGCCGAATTTGTCCAATCCGGCCCTGCTGGTATATCTTCGATTGAATAATATTTTGTTGATATGTGACTACTGACTAGTGAATGCTTTTCAGTTAGGTTAAAGAATAGAACGTGATTAGTCTAATAATTTAAATAAGGATGATGTTCTTGAACTTTATATGAAAAAAGATCGAAAAATAAAGTTAAATTTGTAATAATATTGTAGATTGTTTTATAATTGTTATTAGTATTTAATAAATAAGAAAGAGAAAATCTTGTCTGATATTGTGTTATAGATTTATTTTATAAAAACTTAATGGGGGACTATAGCCCCCCCATGATTTTAGTGCTAGTTGCGCCAATGTGTCTGACGACAATATTTATATAATATTTTCGAAATACTCCGAATTAAGAAAACAAAAATCATTAATTTTTTTACAATCTGCTCTTTACACGTTATTATTGCTTGGATGATTCATATTACGCTCGTACAACTGAATCTGTAATAAAATAAAATAATGATATATTATAATGTGTGAATGTGATACGACGTGTTGTGTACTTAATAAACTAATAAGATTGAAAGTTAGATTCGACATGATGTTAATGTGAAAAACAAATATTAAATTTGATAATATATTTCATGGGGAACGTAGGGAATTTTTCATTATCGTGGTTTGAAAAAAATTACCTAACCTATATAATATTTTAATTTTATAACGTTAATAAGTTAATTCATTACCTATTCATAAATAATAAATGTCCTAAATTTCGGGGGGGGGGATTAACCCCGCTTCTACGTTCGCCTATGTTATATTATTACCTACGTATTATATTGTAGTAATTTGTTTTTTTTTGTTTTTGTTTTTTTTCACGAGTAACGAGTAAGTCGTAAGAAACTAGTAAACTATTTCTATACCAACCCATTTTTGCCAAAACGTTGCATAATGTGGTGACGATATTTTCGTTTGAAAATTTTTATTGACGTCTTCATCATCGTATTCAGTATCTTCGTTTGTGTTGGGCCACTCTCTAATCAGTTGCACGGGCGCTTGGAAAGATCGTTTACCGTGACCACCCAAACAGGAATGTCCATACAAGGCACATCCACCTGTTGAAGAAAAAAAGAAATGATAATGTATTGTTATTTATTATTGATTATACCGGAAAATTGGTAGGTACGTTAATTTAATTATTGCTCTTGTAGTCTTGCTGTTCGAAATAGAAACATTTTTTGTACTATATTATGTTATATATTAATATAGGTATTAAACAATATGAAAATTTGATTAGGCCGTTGATTTAAGTCTGTATGAATTTTGCGAGTAAAATTAATTTTGTCCACCATTCCGTCGTCAATTATATTTATTTTAAATTATATTATTTTAATCATGATTTTCCATTCATTTTGATTAGGTATTAGGTAACGATTAAATTTCAAAAAGAAAATAACCAAATTAGGTGCTTGACTATAAATTTATAACCGTAGGTAGATACACGTAATTTGATAAGTGCTTAAGTTCTAATAATATGTGTTATGTATATTGTATATAAACACGTGTGACGTATACATATTATAATATTTTAAGATTTGCTATTATTGCAATATTTGAAAATAACGATAGGTACATGGAAATTAGAATAAATGATACATATAATATATATAATGATATATATAATACAATTTTTAATTTATTTTCGTGTAAATATTGCAATACGTAATTAATAAAATAATAAATAAGATATTAATATAATATGATCTATTGATCTACATAAAAATACAAGATTAAAATTATTATCATATGAAACGCAGTAGGTGTAACGTGTAAAGGATAATGTACCTAGTAATTAAATATAATATTAATATTTTTTCAATTCTGTTTTTTTATATTTTTCACAGATACATTTTTTCAAAAATTTTTGATAAAAGCAATTTTGAATTCAGAAAAATAAAATCAGTCAAATAAATAATGAAATATTATTAATACATTTTTACATTTTATTTAAACAAATATTTTAATCGAATAACATTGATTATTTATGAATCAAACGGACTAAATCCATTGACTTGATTAAATATGTATTGATAAAATTTAAAAAATACCTAAATAAATAAATACTCGTATAAGGTATATTTAATATAAACACGTGATTACTAGCTATAAACGTAATTATAGTTAATCATTTTGTGATGATGATTTTTATTATTTTACACTTTATTATTAACACTTTAAAATGATGTTGTATAGTATTTCTAAAATGTATAATTTATATTAATATCATTGAAGATTTTAATTTAATTTTATCATATTATTATTAGACGTAGACGTAGGTTATGCACGGTATAATACTATAGGTATATATAATGTAATATATATAGTTTGTTTTGTTTTTAAGTTATTTTTATCCGATTAGTGAATAGTGTACAATGTTTATTAATTTAGAATAAAATGATTAAAAAAATGTAAAGCTAATGTAGTAATGCAAGTCGTAGCTGGAATGATATATGTTTAAGCAGTATAATGAAAGCAGACAACGACATTTTATTAGACGTTTAAATCTTGGCGCGACAGGAAAGGGATAACATTTTTTTTTCGAAATACAAAATATAATTAAATAAGGTTTTAACTAAATAATTATAAAAAAAGTTAATCATTTTTTTAATTTATATACATATATATAAGCAGACAAAAATATTAGATTTTAATTATTTTAACTGCACATCTTATATTACAAAATATAGAATAATTTATTCTTTTCATAAACCGAGTTTACATTATGAAAATAAATTAAAAACATATTTTGTAGATTTAATTTGTAAAAAAAAATATATCTTCAACGTGGTTTATTAGTCAAATTTAGAATCCAGATCCAGCCCTCGCGTCTCACAATACCTTGCAGCTAATAAAATGCATAAATTGATAGTAAATAATAAATATATAAACTTAAATATTTTTTAGATTTTGAGCGAAGCGAAAAACTAGAATGGTTTTACAATGATGTGCGTTTTTTTTTTATTTATGTAAACATTTTTTCTACCCGAAATAATGCTTCGATTTTTCACGAAAACTGAAATTTTGACGAATTCGATTTTAATATTTCACGATAACTTGGGTAATTTTGAAGTTACAGACTTCAAAATTTTATTTGGTATTAACATAGATATTATATATATGTGATAAAATTTTGGATTAGTTACGTTAATTTTTTTTACAAAATATAGGACTTTGGATATTTCGTGAAATTCTCGTTTTTATGTAGGTATATACCTAATAATGTTTGATAAAATTGGCAATTTTGGGTATTAAGGTCTGAATGTTTTACTGAAGTATACATACGTACGAGTATTAGGTACTTAACATCATATCAAAATATTAGAAAAATACCAAGTCTCATTTTTTTTTTTTATAACTGTTTTAAGTTGATATTTTTAGTTTAAACAAAAATCTTAGAATCCATAGGAATATTTTTCTTATTATTTCTCAATGCTTTTACAATAATACTTAATAGAAAAGCTAAACAATTTGGATAATTTTTAAAAATTTTATTGATGCATACTGATATATATATCTTAACGAATTTCCAAAATATTAGGAAAATCTCAAGACTCAATTTTTTTGTGGGTATTTAAAGTTGAAATTTTAGTAAAATTATTATATTAAACATAGAGACTGATAAATGTAAAAAATGTAATCGGTACATATATTATCAGATGAACTTCGCTCGAAATCGTTTTCGAATGTAATGATTTATCATTGCATTCAAATTGTAATCAAAATTCAACACTATCCTCTTTACACCTGTATCCCTTCCTTTGCTTTTTTTTTTTAATTTCATCATGTCGCAAGTGAAAAATACTTAAAATATCTACTGATATAGTACATATCACTTACATTTAAGTATAATTATATTATGGGTACCATCTATGATGAAATAAATTTAATTTTTAATATTATTTTCAACGTAAATAATAGTAATTTGTTTTGTAAACGGAAAAAGGTATATTATTATTATTATGTATTTCTTCTGATATTTAAATCGCGAGTACCGTTTATTATTATAATACGTCGTCCCAGGAAACTGTTCTGGAATCCTCAAAAATCCGTTAATACGTTCCCAGACAGTCTATTTACGTTTGCATTCACCATCAAACGATTTTTGTGTTATTCGCGACCGGAAATTAACTGAATTTAGGTAGGTATTGTTTATTATATAAGTTCAGTTGGGTTGTTTTTAACGGTTTCAATGTAAATATTTTATTTATAAAATTATATTATACTTATAAATATTATTTTATTTTATGGTTAAAAAAAAACAAAACAATCTCGAATAAAATCGGTTGAGTGTATAATAATATTAGGTAAGCATGCAATTATTTACTAGGTACTGGTAAAAATTGTCATGTGAGTCAACATTTTCCTCTCTCGCAAGTCGCAACTCTGCAAAAGCCTCGAATAATTCGTTTAAACGTTTATTCTTTACATTATGACGACGTCCGTATGAACTACGCCGAAATCAATTATAAAATAAATGTAATGACCCGCGTGTGGTCTGAAGTTTGAACACTATCGATTTATTTTTATTATTTATTTTATAGTATTTTAATTTAACCTCGTACCTATAATATAACCGCGGACATCTGATATCAATAAAATTGTTTTTTCGAACATAATAATATATTTTTTCTTTATCTTCGATTCGTATAATTCGTTGCACTTATCCAGATCCAGTGACGTATTTAAAGGGGTATGGGGATAAATCCCCTCGGCATTTTTTTCTGGTGATATTTTTTGAAAAATAATTTTTCTTTTTATCCAACTATATCCCCCTTTGGAATATTATTTATTATATTAATAATTGATTAATATTTTCCTATACATATCCCATTGACTAAATCTTAAATACGTCACTGCACTTATCCACTGCGATATTTTCGATTCTCGACAATCGTTTGAAATCTATAAATCTATAATATTGCAAAATGATCAGACGTAATGTATTATTCTATCTGTGATATAAATTTTCTATAAACATACGCCGATGAATTTTCGACGTTCAAAAAAATAGTATATTATAGCAGACGGAGATATTACGATGTATTTTAATTTTATATACACTGCATAATATTGTAATCCAGACCGAGAAATAATTTACAAGTAAAAATCAGAAATATTAGAAATAGCCGCGCACTTTTGAAAACAATTATGGTTTTTAATTTAAAGCCGCGAGATAATTTAAAAACGTTAAAAACTTGGACGAGAACGGTAAAAAATTAAACGCCCAGACTGTTTTACTCGTAATTCCGCTGTTCTTTTCGTAACGTGGTAATAATGTTATAATTAAAACGCAAAGAAATTAAATATCATAAAATATTATTATTATTATTATTATTATTATTATTATTATTATTATTTGACACATTTGTCAATGTATTATTTTGACGTTATTGTTTACGAACAGAACACGGAAAAACAATATATTATTACTGTATACAATACTGTCCGATTATTTTTATTATAATAATTACGATTGTCTTTGTTTTTCTTTTTCTGGTGTAGACGAGATATAGAGATAACGTCAAATTTAATGCTAAATTGCTAATTCAAACTATTCCACTGCAAAAGATATTTTAATTTAGTTATCTTAAAATTATAATTTTTTCAATGATTATGTTTACTTTATTTGTCATTCGTTTAATAGCTATATAATATTATTATATAGCTCGGTGACGTTTTTGCATTTTTCTTGATAGTATTTCAAACTTTTGCAATTAAAAATATTTCTGTAAGCAAGAAATATCAAGAATTTTTTCTAATCATCGTGTTTCATATGGAATTTTTTAATTCGAATAATTAATTTTCAAAAACATCAAGTATCATGTTTTTAATATTACTTTACTAGATAGTTTTATTTTTACATAATGTATAATAATATAATACAAGTATAACATATTAAAGCGATTGCAATATTATGTTATATACAATTGAAACCACGTTGAAAATGTATTAATCTGCAAATAATGAGTTCATTATGCTCTAGGTAAAATGTTTAATCCAAGATGATATATTAATATGTATTATAGAACCGAAACTGAATTCGACATAAAGGTTAACGAATGTAAGTTATACGTGTATTATATCATAATATACGAGTATAAAGGTTTTGTGACAAGTTTAGATATCGTATTATGTCTACATCCATCGCCTGATCTCGCAAAGACTTGATGAGCAAAAACTTAATTAATTTGTCAAAAGAAATAAAAACAAATTTTTCATTGCATCCTAAACTTTTGCTGTGTACGAGTACCTATACTATAATCTTCATGCATCATACTTATAAAAGCTAAAACAACATTCTGGGTGTTTAATATTATATACAAATATACAATACGAGTAATATACGTTTTAAATTTGTTGCGTGTTTTCTCGCAAAGATTACGCATCGTAATATCATATAATGACATAATGTTATATAATTGATTGAATGAAAAGAGAACTGATTAATTTTTTCCTGCAGACGAATAATAATTATATTTTTCAGTGTACCTAAAAGAAATATGTGATAATAATACGAATAACACTTGGTCGGTATATTATTATATTAAAAAAATAAATAAATAAATAAAAACGGGAAATATCAATTTATAAAAGTTATGCTTTTATTTTATTTTTTGTATTATAAGTTATTTTTAAATACACATTAATTAGACCTTAGACGGGAGACTAGTGAAATTATATTTGATTAATAACGTACGTGTAACTGTATAATATTGTATAATAATAATTATATAATATATTATGTCTTATGGAACTATACAACAAAAATATAGATTTTTATCCTCTCCTAAATTTTTTATTTATTTATTTTTATTATTTTATAATTTACGATTTTTTATTTTTATTATATTAATTACCTACTTAAATTATTTATTTTATCTACTCAATTATTTTAGACTTTATAATTTTTTTTTTTATATTGCATTATGTTCAAATATTAATTTATCTTACATTTAAATTGTATCTATTAACTGTTTTTTTATATTATGTTTACATGTATATTTAACTATAATGTCCGTTAATCAAAATAAATTCTATACACATTATTTCAAAATATTTTATAGATAGTTTAATATTTGTTTTTTTTTTTTTTTTTTTTAACATTTATGATTTATTAAAAATACATTTATTGCAGAAATGATAACATTCGTTTATTTTTTAAATAATTATATTATATTTTCATCAAAAGAAAATTAATATTTAAATTTTGAATATAATAATTATTATAGGAATAAATAAATAAAATACAATTGAAAATCAATATCATTCAAATCAATTATTGTGATTGATTATAAGAAAAAACTATTTTATTTAATATTATTATAATTTAATAATTAATTATATCATAGATAGTGAATTTAATTTATTTAATAGTCAATTTTTTTTGTTTTTGTATTTTTGTTTGATAACATCACAACAATTAATAATTATAGAGTAAGTCTATAATATTTATTAGACTACTTATTATTTATGTAATATTATTCTGAAAATATTAAATTCTTTTTTACCCACATAAAATGAAATGTGATCTATGTAACTCAATTAATAGCTATACAAAATTGTTGTAAGATTTAATATGTTTAATATAATTTTGAGATAATAGGTAATATTTACCTACTAAGTCTTAGTTATTGTTTCACGGCGATATCAATAGGCAATATTAATGCATATGAGCACACAACAGCTATTTCTTGTATTTTCATTGTTTTTTATCAAATTATATTTTAAATTTAAATTATTAATTATTATAATTATAATCAAAGAAACATAATGAATATTTTTTTATGGGGTGTCTATACGTTATATTGTTAATTCAATCAAGTTTTATTTTGGCACATAATTTTTAGAATTTTTCAAACGTATTTTTTCATATTATGTTTTAAAGATTACGACCCGTAGTTCATAAACATCTCATAATTAACGTTTCAAATTTAATACCCATAAAGTAATGATTACAAACACCATTCAATTTGGTTATTTATTTAATATCCATCTTTTGAAAAATTATTATTATATCAATTAATTTTGCTATGTATAATTATTTTCATATAAGTTACTTTCATTAAATTATTAATTTTTAAAAAACTCATATTAATATTTTTCATTATGTACAGGTACTCACTAACTGTCTATACTATGATATATCTGTATATCCATAACGGTTATAAAATATTTATCAATTTATTTATTTTGAACACGTAAAATGAATAAAAAATATGATAAATGATAAATGATATTTTATTTTTATATTATTAGTAATAACAAATAACACACGAAGCTCAGGGAAAAAAGTTTTTGTTTCTTTGGGCTGTTGTTTATACCTATACCATTTATTTATTTTTAGACAGTGAAAAAGATGGATGTGTCATATAATTGTCAAGAAAACGATTTAATTTTTACGTGTTTTGATCGATGGGAATTGGAAAAATTAGCTTACCGCGTATATTCGTGCAAAATATGTTTCACTGGTAAATGATTTAAAATAATATTTAGATTACAATTTATGAGTACCTCCTATATGTAAGAAGTAAAAATACTGTGATGAGTTTTTTATTTAATTAATAACAATAACAATAGTATATTTAATATATTATATACCTACATTATGTGTACATTTGATAATAATAATTATTATACAAAAATACGATCGTATTCTATCAATTAATTTAAAATAAAATAATTTTTATATTGTATTATTACTATTTCTTTGTCTAAACGAAAAATTGTCCGGTATCGTTCGTTTGACTTTATATGAATATTAGTGTATATTTTTAAAACATTTTTAGAAATTATATAACTTATCATTTTTAAAATATAATAATAATTAATAGGTTCTCCCTATTCGATATAATTTTATTATAATAATAATATTTTTTTTTTTATTTTTTATTTTTTTTTTTTGTATTTACACTCACGTTTAGCTGCACCATTGTCGACTGCAAATACAATGACGAACGTCAGCAAAATCATACACAAATAACACGTGGACGCGACTCGTGGTCTCGGCGGCATTTTTATTTTACTACAATACATTTGGCGCAAGAACACAATGGTTTAAATGTTATAGTCAATCGTCAAATAGAGCTTTTTTCCTGACAGTGAACCGAAACGTCGCGAACGCACGTCTTTTATACCTTATTCCTCCCTATTCGCGCATCCCTCATCCAGAGCGCGAGTAGGCGATACAAGTTTACGCACACACACCTCGTCACGATTAACAACCCCCCGAATATTATTGTAAATCTTTTCCTAAACGGAATTTAATTAAAAAATAATTTACATTTTGTTAGGAGCATACCTACATAACATTATCATATCGCATTAATAATTTACATAATGTTTTGTATGTATGATATAATAATCGGAACTAATTTTTGACTAATTTTAGGATCGATTAATAAAATGATTTATTAAATGTGTGGTAAGCAATGCGACGGTTGTTCGGTGGTAAATTCTACCAAATTTTTTATGAATCCGTTTTATAGCTTTTGATCGACGAATATAGTTTATACAATAATATTATAAAATTATAATATTTTTGATTATTATATTAACATTGATAATGTAAAACGATTCATCGCGAGTTTTCGTCGATAATATTGTATATAAAATATAACCGACAAACCGCCGAAACATCAATAATTATAAATAATAATATATATTATATAATAATATTGTACGATGTAAAAATGAAAAAGAATTGAAATAAATCAAATACGATCGTCTGTTTCAACTAATTATTATAATATTATACTTACCTGTAAATAATATTTCTTATATACAATCAAATGTTGTTTATTGGCATACGTTATAATGGATTGATTATGTTTTTGCTAAATTTTGTCTTGTTACTCGATTAAAAATGTTTTGTCGTTTAAAATTTTAATTATTATTAATATTTATATTATTATCGAATATCATCATAATATTACTAATTTACAAAATATTATTTTATTTTAAATATAATATTTATTATATTATAAATAATATAATTTAAATTCGAAATATAATCGTTAGTTATTATTAATAATATAATAAAATGATTAAAAATGTATAAATATATCGATTTGAAGTAAAGAAAAAAGCCGAAAATATTATTATTTACCTACCTATTAAAACTTATCGTGAGTGATCTACTTGTTTTTTTATGATGTTTACAATTTTATCATGGTATATTCGCCAAGCGACATTCTTAAGCTTAATGCCCAACGGTTAAATTTATGTTCATACATATATTATAGTCGGTGTAAAAACAATAAATACCCGTCGTTCGGCTACTACACGGTAGTGAAATTTGATAATATTTTTAACGTTGTTTATACCGTGATGCATGCGTAAATATGCGCGTATCAACCGCGGTTATCTATACAATACCAATACCTATTATAACCGCGGTACCAGTCGTACGTGTAGTATAGTGGTTTAATTATTATTGTGTTAACGGCGAAAAACGTACTTTATATATATTGTGATTTTATGCGGCTTTTAAGGTGTATTTACAATTTTGCCCCGTTTAAAACAATCAGACTTAATCCGCTACCCGCCTCCGCGTTTTTATCTTTATAAAAATGATTTATGCTCGCACAAATCGTGTATTCCACATACGTTTAATTATTCGTTTGATTTACGGACACGAATATTTATTAGAAGAATATTGCGTTTCGTTGTTTTTTGCTAATTAAAATAATATGCGAATAAACCGCGAAGTTCTGAAAGTAAGAGCATGTACGCAGTAATTCAGGTATTTTTGAGACTCGAAACACATTAAATTATAATTATCGTGTTTGCTACTTACTTAAAAGTTGCAATATTAATGCGACAATATCGTTATGAAATTATATAATAATATTATATATATATATAGGGATTAGGTACTGTAACTTAAAACTGTTTATAAAATATTATTATTATATTACATATTATGTGCATTTACTTGTTCAGCAGTTTGGAATAGTTTTCAAATTTTATATAGTATGTATTGTACAACATCGAGTTTTCTAAATGTTACCTATATAATATTATCAGTGATAAATTTATCACAATATTATAATCACATGAATTTGACGATGTTAGTGAACACAATTTTGAGTTCTATATACCTGTAATATTACACATACGATGACATACCTAATAATCTAATATGCATTTCGTTCGTTTCTATTACTGCGATTGAGGTCATAGAGATTTAACATTTAACATAAATTTCAGTATTTGATATTTATTATTACTAGGTATATAGAGGTATTCTTATTTACTATAATATTATACGTATATATAAATATATCATTTCGGCATTACGTTTTATGATTTTCGTTTTTACACTCAATTTTAAAATTTTCATGGTAATAAATAATAATTATTAATAACATATCGTTCGGACGTCGTCATTACACTCCTATTATATTATGGTTACATCGAAATTACGTATAATAAAGGCTGCATTATAATATTATACTTGTAATTCGTATTTTGAGTTTTAACATTTCAATATAAACGTGGTACTGATTTATTTATATTATGAAATAATATGACATTATCGTTTAAATAAAGAATTTTTTATTTTTAATGTACATTAATTGTATACTTAATACATAATTTCTGATCGAAAAAGTGTTTACATACATAAAGATACATGCACATTATATTAAAACCAGTTAGTTAAACTTCGCTCAGAATCTAAAATAGTCTTAATAATGACATGTATAATATACAAATATTTGCCGTTTTCAACTAGTTTCAATCGTACGTTATAATTGTCTACAATATATAAATATTGTTTTCCTTAAAAATGCATATTACATTATTATACGTACCTATACATAAATGCGTATTAAAGTTTTTCATTCATCCTTTGCAGACGTCATGGCCATGACCCATGACATTGATCACCAACGAGATGGGGGTTGAAAATTAAAATATTGATATTTTCAGACATTTTTTTAATATATAGTTGATAATCGGTAAACGGTTATTAACCTTAATGTTTTAAAAAACATTATGCGAATGAAATTTTTTTTTTTAAAAATTCGCTTTCGGACATCACGCATTATATATTTAAATTTTGCCGGCTTCGATCGATGTACCTATTATCATTTTTGTCAATATAGCCGACGCGAAACGGTCACGTGAAATTTTTAGTCCTTCACAGTTTAAAACGTACACACAAGTACATATACGATATACGTATAAGTCTGGTCGACAGCTTCGTGGTTTTTAAATACACGCAGGGTTGAGCGCATTATCATATTATACGAAATCGATTGGGTCGCGCGTAACAACATTTTACTCGCATGCATTTTGTCTCTTTTATTCCGCGATTTGGTTCGGATTACACCTCTTGGGTCCGTGGATAATTCAATTAAAAAAAAAAAAAAACATATACTGACACCAAATTATAATTACCTATGTATACACAAATATAATTGTATACAGGACGGAATTATAGAAACAAATATATTGCATAAAATAATCGAATACAAAATACACATATAATACATCTACTCGTATACGTATAGTATATTATTATATTATATTTATATATATATTATCTACAACGGGGTCGTTCCGGATCAGAACGCGCAACAAGTGTTGTCCAATTTTTCTTTCTTTCTTTAAATTATTATCATAATATAATCACGTGACGTAGGGGCGGGCATATACAATTTCCATAGAGACGCACACAAAATAAGAGAGAGAGAGAGAGAGACGGAGAAATTGACACAAAAGTACGGTCTATGGCGATTTCTTCGATATTTATAATTTTTATATCTATATACCGATCCGACGCGTAATTACGGATCCAAAGAAATCTCAATGCTACTATATTATTGTATAACGTATATATATATATATATATATATATATAAATACACAATAATAACTATACGAAGGCGAAATTAAATGTCTCGTTACAGTCGCAATAATATGAGACTGATTTTTAACGATAATTTTTTATAAGAACAATGGAAAATATTTCACCGTTCAATCAACGAATCGAATATTGTATTCCAAGGTGATAATCAAAACAACGTAATATACTAAATTCATAGCGCTGTCTCTTATTGTCCGTTTACACTTCTATAGCATGCGGATCAGTGATCATTTTTAAATATTTAGATAGAATACGTCTTTGAGCGAAGAATTCAGAATGTTGGTCGAATCATATGATTATAAGTTATATTAACGAAAACGACCTATAGCACGATTGCAACGAAAAAAATTTGCAAGACATGCGAGATAATATCCTTTTATGATCTTTTCTTATAAATGATTTTTTTTATAGACGAAATTTTTTTACATTTCTAAAGCGATAAAATAAACAATATCGAAATAATTACAATATACCTACATCGTATAATTAAAAATACATTTTAAATCGCTTAATCTATTTAAATAATTTTAGTTTTTAAGCGAAGTAATTTTACATAATAATGGTCTTTTTTATGTATGAAAACTTATAAAATTTCTCAATAATTTTTTTATGGAGTAAATAATGACAGAAAGACAATAAAATTAGTGAGAGTTATAGTTTTAATAAACTTAATATCCATTATTTTATGATAAATGAAGATACCTCATAATAGTCATAGAGATTTGTACATTGTATTTAGTAGGTACCTACTCGTATAGATATTTTACATTTGTGATAAAATTTTGAAATTGTTACTTATTTAATTTCAAGTCTAAATATTTAGTATGTATTTTGTAATTTTAAATTGTAAGATTTATATATACTGTCTTAATAGGTAGTTATAAAATATTTCGTAAATTTACCGTTCCAATTTTTTTTCTTTTAATAACCTTTTAAAATTGAAATTTTTATCGAAATTGAAGAAATGTGATACTTTTTCTGTATACGAATTTTTATTTTATTGTTTCAATTTTTGAGAAACCATCATGTTGGGTTAGTATAAGAGAATAATCTCATTCTTTTCGGACAATTAAATATGTATCAATACATACATCATACATGATAGTATTCCCTTCCACCATGACAAAAGCTATACACGTCATTTCAGTGTAAGTATAGTTCAGGCGACATAAGGGACATAAGGGACATAAAATAAATCCGTTGGAAAGTATATATATATATATACGTAGGGTAAAATAAAAAAAAAAAAATGCACAGTTAAGATTAAAAATTGGAGCTGGATAAATTCATTGTACGAAATGTACAAAATAAAAATGTATTCCCAATTAAAATATATATTATATATGTTTCGTTTATGTAGTCATTATATTGTTATATTGTCAACAAATGAGAGCAAAGTATATAATATTATATATGGTTAATCTATTAATCTGCTCAGGCTTACGTAACGGTATAAATCGTTTTTTCGCACTAATTAGATCCAGAAAATATATATTATAAAACAATATACCTAACCGTGAAGTGACCTTAGAAAAAATCTCATTGTACTCGTATATTTTTGTATATTTGTATATTCATTTTTACACCAAGTCCCATTATATTATTAATGATTTTAATAATATATATTTGTTATATCTATAGCTAATATACGATGCGAATAAATTATTTTTAATTATACACGTCTAAATTAAGGAATTTTTATAAAAAAAAAAAATGTCTGTTATATGATCTCGTCAATATTATAGACCTAAAAGTGAAAAAAACCAACGCAATAATAACGAAATCAAAATTTATATTAATTTTACTTAAAAGTATAATTTATATACAAATAATAAATATTAATATTATACTCGTAGCTTGCACACGTCTAAATTTAATTTAATGTTATATTTGTCTAACATGATTGCAGTTAATTTACGCAGTATATATAAATATAACTTAAATAACTCACAACAGTAAGTTAAATAAATATTTATGCACTATGTGTTCACACTATTGTCCTGATCCTATTTTAATAAAAACAAAAAGTGAATTTCTCCAAGTAACTTTTTTGAAATTATATTTTGACACGCACCAAAACAAATGTAGGCATATTAATTTTCTAGATGAATAAATTACATACTCTGTAGTTTGCGTATAATAGGTACTTAAACTAATTTTTAATGAAGTCACATTAGGTCGCGACATAATTAGCCTATATATTTAAATTTCAAAGTTTAGAATTTTTAATTTTTGCAGTTTTTATGGTGAATCTTAAAATAAAATATGAATAATGGACACACAATTTATATTAGTATAAAATAAAATATTACAATTAAACTTATTTAATATATTATACTGATTTTAATAAAACATTATTATTAATCGGCTATAAGTAATTTCAATTATAGATATAATATATTATTTATATATTATTTTAATCCATAATTGTATTTACCGCACGTACTTTTTTAATTGATAACTTGGGAAAAATTTAGGTTTGGATTTAAATCCATTTTTTTTTTTTTTTTTTTACACCCTTAAAGACAGCGTTAAAATACTCCTCCACTACTATGTTTGATTGGACAGTTTAATTAAAAATTATGGCTTTCATTAAATTTATTAAAATAATAAGAAACCCACGCCAGATATATCGTCGGGTTCGTGACAAAACTTCACAAGTCAAAATATTGAGATTTTACTTATTTACTTTAATTGCATACACTGTTATTATTATTCTGTACATTTAAATATCTTAAAAACTTATTTTTTGCGGGTAATTTTATTAAAAAAAAAAAAAAAAAAAAATACGAATACATTATAATAATATTCTATTCTATATTCAGAAATAAAGACCACTTAAAAATCAACTGTCGATGTTTTATATATTATATACGTCATTCAACGAACTTTTTCTCTATATAATGTATAGTTATTTAGCAAAAAAAAAAAAAAAATATATCATTCTCTTTTCGTATCCCGTTGAAATTGCAGATTGACAATTCAGCAGATTTATTTTATTCAACCAAAGTTTATGTCAACTTTTAAGAAAATTGTTGAAACAATTTTAATACGATACAAAGCGAATAATAATCCCATAAAAATATAAAATAATATATAATATTTAGGCTATTTTTTTTATATATATATATATAGGTACTATAGATGATAATATAAATAACTTGTAATCAAAAGTTTTTAGCGGATATCTTCTTATCAGTAATTCTGTATTTTTCGTCTTGATTCCGTACGTGCGCACATTTCTTTTGCCAAGATTTTGAATTTAAATAACAGAATTATATTATGTATTTCTTAAATTGGTCATGACTAACCGCATTCTCATACGCATACAAGTCACATGTGTAACAATATGTAATAAATATTAATACATAACACGCAACCACGTGTTAAAGTCATGTAACTCAACATATAAAAATATAAGTGCGATTAATATAATAATATTATTAAATAAATACACACATTAGTTTTGGTATACAAGTTGTTCATAGGTATATTATTTATTTATTATATCATTTTAATTGAAACGACTATACAAATTAGTTATAAAAAAAATCACGAGATTAATCGTTGTCGATTCAATTAATTTTATTAAATATAGGATAAATATTTATGTATAATATATATTTATAAAAGTAATGGAAAAAAATAAATGAATAGAACGAATAAGCAGTATAAACAAAAGTGGTTTTATTCAAATGTAAAAGAAAAAAAAATGTTTTTAATATGGAAACGGCCGACAAAAATATAAGTATATAATATTGGAATGGAAATGTAAAAAAAAAATGAATTCGGACGAAACGAAAAAGCTCGTTCGGCTGGTTTTCGGTAAAAATAAACAGAAATGAAACGTCAATTTTGTATATCAATTGCCAATGCTTTTGATCAAATCGTCTATGTCGTTGATGGCCTCCATCGGCCTGTTGTATTCTATCGTTTCGAGAATAGACGACGTGCGCGGCGTTGATATAATGGCGAGAAGTTCGTCGAGGACACGCGATTCTGGACTCTTGATGTTCGACGCGATCGGCATTATCTCTTGTTTTAACGGTGGTTCGTGGTCGACGGCTATTCGCGACGCTTGTTCGTTGAAAATTTTCGAACAATCGACGATCAGCGGCACGGCGCTGGACACGTTTTTTGGGACGCCGATGAATCGCACGTTGGGCTGGACAATGCACGTCGCGTCGGCCGGGGGGGCGTGCGTGATCACGTGCGTGTCAAACGTGACTAACGAAAGGAACGTAGCGTAACACGATTTGCACAAAAAACACTCGTTGGAAGTAGCGTGGCTTTCCAAGTGCACTTTCAGTTGTGCGGAATCATTGAAATTATTGTCGCACAGCTCGCAAACGATACTCGAAGCAATTATGAGTTCGTTGCATTGCTGCACTTGACCGTTGACGCGTTCAACAAACGATGCCGGTTGAGATTCGTTGGCGAACACGGTCTGAGTGCTATATGAATACAGTTTGTTGACTGCGTCGGCCGCCGGGAATGACGTTCGCACTTGAGGTTCGGTCATATTATTATGTGGGTTATACGGAACAGGAGGGTTTTCGATTTTTGGCTCGCCAACGGCGACTGTAGCCGGAAACGTTATTTGCGTCGACATCGAAGACTTATCGTTCGGCAACGCATCTGGTTGGATGAAATACGGGTGCGGTTTCTTGATTTTAGCGGATTTGATATTTCCCGTCGGTTTCCTGTACGTTCGGTAACGATTCCGTTGGGTCACGACGACTGGGTTACGGAGTTCGCCCGACGCGTCGCGTTCGCCGCCGTTGGTGTCGCCGTGTACTTTGGAGTGGTTCTTCAAAGAACATTCAGAGCTAAAGAATTTGCCGCATTGGTGGCAAAGGTATTTGCATATGTCACCGACAATGTCGATGTGCGTGCGAGTCTTGTGCAGGTTCAGGGCTCCGATCTTGATGAATTTTCGAGAGCACACTGTGCATTTGTACTTTTCCGACGGTTTTTCGACCGCCGACTGGCCGTGCACGGTTTTCTTGTGATAAGACAATCTCCAGGACGTTTTAAAGTCCAGAAAGCACCGGTCGCATGTGTACGCCTGGACGCCGAGCGGATGTTTGAGCCGCCGGTGCAGACAGAAGTACGTGTAGTGCAAACACATCTTGGCGCAGTATTGGCACGAGAAAAACTGCGGTATGTTGAACCGGTCCGGGTCTACGTTCTCGGACGATTCCTCACTGACTAGCGCCGATTCCATGTTTATGCCATGCGTCAGTTTGTGCGTGGTCAGCCTGGAGTATGTGCTGAACGTGGACGAACATACCACGCATATGAATGCCTCTGAGTTGTCGCAGTTCACGTGAGCGACTTCCCGGTGGTCGTTCAAGTACCTTGCGTCTACGTACGTCGAGTCGCAAAACTCGCATTTGACCACTGACGACAACTGGACCACATTGGTTTGAATATTGCCGCCGCTGTGTTCCTTGTTAGCGTGTTCTGCTAGCGAACGCGGACCAGGCGCCACGAAGCCGCATGACACGCACGAGTAGCACTTTTGCTCGGTTGATTCGGCCGCTTTGTGCGTCTTGACATGGGAACGGAGACGGGACGCACGGCTTAAATACTGACCACATATGTGACATTGGAATGGCTTGACGTCCATGTGCGAAATTTCGTGCTCCCTGAGCGTGGATTTGTTTAGAAACGATTTGTCGCAAGACTTGCACGTGAAATTTCTCAGCCCGTTATGATATCGACGATGTATGTTCAGACCCATCGATGATTTGAAAGTGCGACCGCAAATCTCGCACACGGCCTTGTCATGTAGTTCGTGCCGGAACCTGATATGATCGTACAATTGGTACTCATCTTCAAATTCGGCCAGACAGAGGTCGCAGTGCAAGTGCATGGGCGCGTATTTAGGGTGCTCGTGGAACTGCAGGTGGAATGCGTATCTCATTTTCGACGGGAACGTTTTTCCACATTGTTCACAGTGGGGCATCTTGATCTTGTTGCAAGCATGCCGCAGCACGTTGATCTGGCTCTTGAAACCCGCATGACACACGCGGCAACGGTAAACAGCTGGGTGGCTGAACGTTTTCTGTGGACAGTGTTCGGCCACAAGATGATCGGCGATGGCCGCTTGGTCACCAAACTGTACGTTGCACAGCATACATTTGAGGTCGACGATCGTCTTCTGCAAGTGCTTCTCGACCACGTGCCCGGCAATCACGGTTTGGCCCGTCTTCGTGTCACAATATGCACAATGGTCCGGGAAATTCCCGGTGTCTGCCGCACCCACGTGGGCCATGGACACGTGCTCACGTAGTCTGTCTATGTTAAGAAATGCTGTGTCACATATACAACATATCATATTCTTTGTGACAGATGCGTTGCTGACGTGCTCGTCCATCACATGGTCCATCATAGTCGCGGCATTGCCAAATTTCTCCTTGCAATCGTAACACTCGTAACACATGACCGTCAGCTCTATTTGTTTGATTCCGTGGGACTTGATGTGTGCGGTCAACGGAGGCTTGTACGTGCCACCGCATATGGGACAGACGGTCTTATGATTTTCTAAACAGTGAAGCACCGGGTCGCCGTTGATTGGTCGATCACACAATTTACACTTCACCGGACTAGTGAACGAGTACGTGAACGATCTCTTTTCGCATTGATTGTTGAACGAATTACACGTGGACGTCTTGTTTTTCGACCCTTTGGGCCTGCCTTTCCGGCTCACGTCTACATTAGTAGTTGTTACATTTTTGCCAGTATCATCACCGTTAATATCTTCATTTTTATCACTGTTGTCATCATCACTGCCGCCACCACTTGTTTTTACGATCTTACCGCTTTCAGGTTTAATGCAATATACTACTTGATTTCTCACGTCGATTGACGTTTTGTGGGAAGAACGTAACGTTTCGCGGCGACTGCATTGTTTTCGGGGATACACTAATGTTTGAAACGTAGGAATTGGAGCACCCACGTGTTCGGGAACTATCACTATGTGATGACCGTTCGCCGTTCTCGCATACGTATTCTTTTGAGGAACGTTTTTCTAGAAAAAAATTCAAATGGTTACGTTGTGAATTTCACATGTACATTATTATTATATAATAATATAACATAATATCATAAGCATATAACTGTTTTTAGTTAATTTATAATGTATTAAATTTATTTCTATTTTTAAAACTATTTTTTAAACGGTTTCTAAAATTGTTCATGAACAATTTAAACTTAAAATTTCCATTATTCTTGTATACAAATGTTTGTGTATAACAATATAACATATTAACATCACATCAAAGCTTTACATTTTATTAAAATGATGTTTAAAGATGAATTTTAGAAAAATATATATAGTACTAATTAGCTATAATTTTTTATCACTGTGGATTTGTATGATTTGTTTATGATTTAGATTTATATCAATTCTAGAGGTGTGATTCTTAACGGTTAGTGGGAAGATTAAATCGTTTTTCAAAAAAATTATACTATTATCTGGTTTTGAAAATAAAAAGTGGTTCACGTTATTCATTAGTAATTTAAAATTCTACATTAATAATAATAATAATAATTATGTCATTCAACGTTGTGTGTGAGCAACGATATTTCAACAAATTCCAAAATAATGTATATTACTTTGGTAATAATTTTATTTTTGTTATTTATATTTTAATTATGAAATATTCGTTATAATATGGATTGGCGACAACGCGTAATAAAATGTGATTGCCATTTGTATATTATAATATGTAATTAAACTACACGTCTACATCACTACGACCTGATTATTATTTGGTGTTACAAACGATAGTTATTATTCGATTTGATCCGTACGTCAGACAATGACCATTACGCACTGCAACGTGTGCGAGTGTTATACAAAAATAATAATACAAACAATAATAAATATCAGATGAAGAAAAGAAGAAAAAATAAACGAAACGAAACGCTCGTTTTGGCGCATTACAATAATGTGTTTGGAACGGACGTCGGGTCAAATAATATAATAATATATATAACGTGTTATATCGGATGTTCCCCCGTATATACGAATTATGACGGATAAATCTAAAAAAAATAAATGAAACATTGGTTTATGATACCCTCAACAATAATAATAATAATAATAATAATAATAATAATAATAATAATAATAA
>JAIUCT010000018.1:3287796-3340854 GCA_021307375.1 Tetraneura akinire | reverse complement strand
AATAATAATAATAATAATAATAATAATAATAATAATAATAATAATAATAATAATAATTTGTTGATATTACAACAGTCACGATTTTATTATATTTATAATATAATATTATATTATTACGAGATAACTATCCCATTATTATATCATATTTGGCACCGTAATTGTATATATCATTATACTATATACTATATTGATATGACAAAAACATAATAATAAATTATATATAGGTATTACGTATAATAGTTGAAATCACTGGAATCGAAAATAATTGATAGAATTATAACATAATATTTTGCGTACGTACACGCGTATAATTTTTTAATAGAAATATATAAAAATTATTAGGTATGCGATTTTTAGGCAAATATCAAAATGTAGGTACATAATATAAAGTAAAGTATTATGTAATTTAATATAGGTATAATTATTATTAATTATTTTTATTAAAATTACGCTTTTATTGCATTCATCTATATTATATACGAGTATATTATTAGAATTTCAAATTGGAAGTCAATAATGGTTGGAATTACATTTTTGTCAATTTATACATAAACGTATTTTATATTATAATATATATTAATATTATATGAAGAAGTTGATTTATTTTTAAAAATTATTATACTCTTCTAAAAATATTACTATTTTAAATGTTAATGAATTTATTGTTTTTTCATACTAAAATAATATTTAGTATCGCTTAGCTGCAAGGGTTTCAAAACAATTAGTTATAAGGAAAAAATTTAAATACACGTAACTATATTAATTCTACTTTAATTTTTAATCTATTATCATCGAATGATTTCTAATAATAATGATAAAATGATAATGCGTTTTGTCGGTCAAGAGCGAAACGTGTACCTATTTATCGCTATAGACTACAAGGTCAATAATTTTTCGCATGTTATCATTTTGATTTCAACCATCACGTCACGTAATATTAATATTAATATGATTATTTTTATTTTATCGCATAGTGTCGACAAGGATTAGGATGGGTTAATACTTCGACAGATAATAATCGTCTGATGTTGATATACTTGTATGATTCACCTGGTACGCGACAATTTTGTAAAATCGCAAAATCCTTCGACGCTCGGTCATGGTTATCAATATTAATTAAATATTAACAAGTTGGAATTTTGGGTGGGCTAATCTATAAAGAAAATCAATGTGAGTGGCGAAAAAATAATCAGATCAGGAAATACTACGTCTAAAATGCAATAATATTAAGTTAATTGGTAATTTTGAATAAAATAATATTTTCATTAAAACATAATACAAAATTTCAATATTAAGTTTGAAAATCATGGAAAAATTATAAATTGTTTTTATAATATATTTAAAATCATAATGTTCAAGTTCAAGCAGACTAGCTGCTATTGTGATTAGTAAGTACTCGCAAAGTTATATCATAATAAAATCATGGCGAGTTTAAGTCACTTAAATTTTTACTGCGAGTCTGTGACGTTACAAATATACTTTAAAATATTAAAGTTGTCCCGGACCAATAGGAAAATCTGGAAATAGTTTTTATAGAACAGTCAACATCTAGTGATGTCGATATTGTCAAAGAATTTTTTATGTTTTATATAGAATGTTAAAACATTTTTTTGTAGTATTGATATCTTTGTAAACGTATGGAATTATTATTAGTTAGTGTCATTCTTGATAATAACAAACATAATATTATATGTTACACAGGAAGTCATAATATTTACAATAATTTATAACCATCAATTTTTCATATGAAATTAAGAATTTTTGTGTTGTATGAAGACAAGAAAAAATTATGCGTAAAGAAAATTTATTATTTTTACACGCATTGTTTCTAATAAAAATATAATTCAAATGAATGTGTATTCGAGTAGATAGTAACAATACTTCTTGATTTATGTCAAATAGAATTTTAAAATACCTATTAATTTGTACGAAAATTGTACAGTTATATTATTTTATGTTTTACATTTTTTATATAGTTACATATTATATTGTGAAAAAGATATAATAAAATAAATTCCCATGTTTTAATGTTCTTGGGATCTTAAAATAATATGTCAACGACCGTAATTTATACAATTTTCTTGTTTCAAAACGAATCATTCTCGTTTCGTTTGTATTATGGTATATCTATAAATAAATTGAAATTCTAAAAAGTCGTATTATTAGATATAGTCATACTAAAAATTAATTTAAAATTATTATAATTTATTGAACTTTGTAATTTATACTTATATGAAATTGAAAATTGAAACAAAAATTCAATTTAACCTTTTGTATAGGCATATAATATAAATGTAATAATTATTTATATAAATAATAAATTCTTATATATAAATATAATATGTGCAGAATGAGAATTGCACTTGTGTAATTTTACATTACACCAGTTATGTCAAACTCAAAGTATTAAGTGAAACAAATACGAGCATAATATGGAATAGTTTACTATGCTCGCATAAAAATTTATTGAAAAAAATCATTTTATACAAATTTGGCATTTTATTTATTACAAACACGACATGTAGGATTAAATTTATTTAATACTTTAATATTTATTTATTACTTAAATTACAAAAAAATAATTAATTAAATTAAATAAGACGGGTATTATTCATAATACAAACAAAATCATATTAATAATTCTTTTCCGTCACTAACTTTTATTCTATTTCAGAAGAAATTTTATTAGACGATGCAACTTTTAGAATTTTATCAAGATGATTGTCGGATAATCTGGATTTAATAGGCGATTTGTTGCTGTTCAATAATGAAAATAGTTGCTCGCATTGATAAGTAGATATACTACTTTTTGAATATAATTTTACTCGCAAATCTACGAGTTTTTTTTTTATAAATATTGTTTTAAATTTATTTTTACAATTAATAATCCATACTCAGAATCATACATTAGAAGCCGCAGGCCGTAAAAAAATTAAAACTTGGGCCGGGTGTTTGAAATGTCTATATAATACAATTATTATTCAGGAAAATATTATCTGGAATATTATTTATAATTTATAAGGTATAATTGTATCTTCGTCAGAGTCATACTACAAATATAATAAAATTAATAAACTTTGCTAAAGGTATACGAGTATGGTACTATGGTATAATATTTTACAATACGGAAAATATTGTTTATTTTATCAAAATTACATTAAAATTAAAATTTGTATACGGTATACGCACTAGCAAACGTAAAATAATTACATTAAAAATGAAGTTTTGCTGTGTATATAATAATATATGATAGTATAAAATTATATTCGACATCATATAGTAAAATTTAAAAATATTTATTCATACTTTATATATTTTAAAATCAATAAAAAATTTTAGTTAATCAATTCATTCGTCTTTATTTAATAATTGACGAAGCTATATATAATAATATTATTATAAATAAAGTACTATACGAATACGAAAGCATGGCAATAACGTAGTTATTTTAGTTTGTTTATTAAAATTAAATAATACGATTAAAATTTTTTATCAAAAACATACTTTTAAAACTTTAAAAGCATTCCGATAATACAACGTTTAAATTTTAATAATTTTAAATTTCGATATTATATTGCTTCATCGTCGCTGCACGAATCCAATTACGCAGGTAAATTTATATATTTTCTATACGAGAGCGCAATAATATTCTGTGCGTATACTGGATTCATTTTATTATAGCTATTTATTCGTATAATTTTTAAATTTATGTGCATTTAATTTACATTTAACGCATATACAGCGATTAGCGAGATTAAAGAATCACTCTACACGTTGTATATATAAATTATAAATATACGAATAATTTTCCTTTTTTTTTTTCAATAATTTGTTAAAAAAATTTAGATTTTTATATAATATATTCTATTTTTCGTTACCTACATTCTGAGTTTAGGATAAAATAATGTATTATAATATTTATTCGTCTTTGTCCGTAACAATTAAATATCGTTTAAATCGTATTATTTTATTTTTGTATAAATACCATGTAATAATATAATATATAGCTGCGTGCATATGTAATTACTAAAAAAAAATAGTAAATAATGTTTGGAAGGGAATATCATTATTATTATAACGATGACATTGAACCTTATGTCTTTGTTTATTTTTTTTTTTTTTCACTTTCCGCCGGGGAAGGTGAAAGTGGTGGGTGGCGGTAATCGCGAATTCGTTGGCCGAAGAACTTAACGGTTTTTTAGCGGTTTAGTCGTAAACAAATAGTGGTGGCCGTTTGCCAAAAAGCAAAAAGCAAAAAATTAAATCAAATTAAATTAAAAATAATTATAATAAATAAGAAATAAATATTATTTTAAACGGTTTATATTTTTCTTTCTATAAAATTAAAACTGTTTTTTTTTTCTCATATATTTACTCGATTATACACCTCTGTATGTATTTATATACATGTGTATATACTACACACTGCAATATGCGTCCAACTGGGTAAACGTCGGTGCGGTAGGTGAGGGGGAAAATTCGTGAGTTGAATACTTTTATTTTTCATCCCTCGTCTGGTCTTACGCGAGTTTTTCCCCGAATCATGTTGATGAAACCTGTTGATGCGATCTACACGTTACTCGCTATTTTCCAGCAACTGGCGCATTCGCAAGGTAAGACGGTTCGAACATTTACACACAGTATGTATTTTTTAATCGTGTATATACATTTATTTTTTCTAAGTCGAGACACGTAGCAATAACATACTTATATACCATTGCTTCGTTGCTCATATACCGTATTATACAGGCTATACAGCCCGCACATGTACCGGGCATATTAGTCGAAATTTTGTATTTTAACGATAACATAAAAAGTTAAGTCTACAGTCTACTTAAAACAAAAAAAACATAGAGATTCGAATGATTAAATAATGTTGGACTAAATTTAAATATAATTTTTCGTAAACGTATAGAGGCCCGTCACCCTGGCACCGCCACATTTGCTTTAAAAATCCGTATTAATTAGTTAAGTAATATCATTTACAATCATTTGTAACCACCTTTACTTTTATTGTAATTTTTTTTTTTTTTTTAATAACAAGAAAATGGTGTTTTTAAATATTTTTGGGAAAGTATTTCACCGTGTAGCTCCTAGTCCGCGTTCCGCAAATCGAAAATATCCCTCGATTTGTTATGAAAAACCACCTCGGACGGGATACTATTCAAACAGCGTGCAGTGTTATTTTCCTCAAAATTGATGTAATAAAATTGGAAAAAAGCGCAAAATTTCTTGGCACGAGCGGATTCGAAATTGAATCGACTTCCGTTTATTGCGAGTTTGTAATAAATTACAAAAAAAAAAAAAAAAAAAAAAAGGGTTACAAATGATTACATAGAAAATTACATAATATCATTGGGGATTTTCATTAAAAAAAATTTAAATGTGACTATGTCAGCGCGACGGACCTTACACATAAGTACAAAAATTTTGACTTATTTCTCATATAATTTATAAACGAAGCAACTCGAAAAAATTGTAATCTCTCGATTTTTACACGAGAAAAATATACCTCCACGAGACGTTTTCGAAATTTTACTGTATTATTATAAACGTTGCACGCGCGTCATAATCCGTTTGCACAAGTCGGCGGCGAGACTTTCGCGCTAATTGTTCAATTTTTCACACGCTCAGCGCGATATTGTATGATTTTTCGTTCATATAATATACGTCGGACCTGTTGTTAGTTTTAATTGTGTCGACTGCGATAAAAATATATTCGTAATATTATATTGTTCTATGATAATTCGTATACGAGCACCTAATGTATAATAATAATAATATACGTGCGCTACACAGAAGTTACACTTCACAGAAGCAGAAAACAGAAAAACAAATCATAAATATTGGGGAAATTTTACTCGGAAAATTACCAATATTAAGTAAGTATCTATTTCATCGTTGTATAAGAGATTTCTAGTCAAAACACCAAAATGTCGTTTTTAAAAAGATATCTACGATACTTATCGTAAAAAAAAAACTTGAAACTTAATCGTGGGAACATAAATTTCAAAACGTAAAATTATACTCAGGAGACGATATTGTATAAGTATGATAATAATGAACATCAATATTGCGTGTACCGAGAGAAAATTTGTATTTGTATTTATTTTTTTTTCCCCCGTTATTACGTCGTATCGGTTCTTTCGGTACCTATATCGTTTTATACGTCTCGCGTTCACAGATCGTTGCGTCGGATTAGAATTTCTTTTCAGTTTTACATTTTGTTTATCATTTAAAAATCGCAGACCAAAACGTACGCGCTTTCGTTCAAATCTAAATAATAATAATAATTATACACGTTGAATCAGATTTGAATGGCGACAACGTTGCGTTGAACACGTTAAATACGTATTTAACGACGGCGACAGATCGAAAATCGCGTTTTTCTCTCTCTTTATAATATTACAATAATAATAATAATAATAATAATAATATAATGTAAATATTCAATCACGGTATTATGTCTTTTTTCTCGTACTGCGGCCGAAATGTATTCGAAATATTCCAACGAATATAATAGCAGTCGGGTTAGGTACCTAAAAATATAATTTATTACCATTATAACACTCGTATATTATATAAATGCGAAAAACGAGTAAATAAAATCGATTTATTATATTATTATTTATATTATTATTACGATATCACTCCACGAAGAAAATTTCGCGCCTAGCGACAAAATATGATTTCGTTTTACGACGTTCACGCATTATTATTATTAAGACAGGCGTCATTGCTGTACGTATATATTATACTCGTATATGGTCGACGGTCCTAAACTTTTATGCGTTTAATTTAATATTTTCAGCCGACTAAAGCAACAAGTTATGGGCACAGGTACGAGTCTTTTTGTATTATGAAATTATTGATTCCAATTTATTATTATTATTCTTGTAATATATATAAAAATATATGATATAATGTTTTTATTCGTTATTATAACTTTGAACTCACGAGCGATCCGCGGCGTAAAATAGAACATTTTTACAAGGGTATGCGAACTCGAATTTGAAATCCGGGCACAATACAATATAATATATAGGACTTATCACAAAAATAAAACACAGTCCTAACACGATTAAAATAATAAAGAAAAAAAAAATTGTGATATTTATTCTTTCGTTTGACGCGCAATACGCCAATTTGTACGATTTGAATCCAACCTGGTTAAACCATACACCAACAATTATTGCATTGGATTAGATGCCTATTAATTTTTATTCGTTAATATACCAAAAAGGTGTCAAAGTTTTATATGTCATTCACAGAAACGGATAGTTTGGTTTTATAATATTGTTTTCTTAAATGAATAAACTCGATATTAAATCGTTTCATAGATTTAATACCGTTTATAACAATTAAATATTATAATAGACGATACGCGTTTATATAATTATTAACAGTTTTATTACTGTTTATAAAATAGTTATGCAAATAAAAACATTTTATTCGGCATATCAGTTGGATACTCAAAGTGTATTTCCTGCCTAAAACCGAAGGTCTCAATTATAAATAAATTAATTTCCGTTTTAGAGCAAACTGTACCTGTACATTTGTGCCTATCATTCGGTTGAGTGCTGTTTACACATTTTTTTCTTTTTTATACAGTAATGATAAATATTGATTGAAAACACAATTTATTAAATGCATATAGAATAAAGGCCAACAATTCTGAAATCAAGGAAGTAAATGTAATTTAAAAAAAAAAGTGACAATTACAAATAAAATAATAATACTAACAATAGTAACAGTGCAGTATAAAGAATGTATACAGATATTATAGATATTAATAGTTTAATATCTCTTTTGTTAAAGTAACCGATAACTAATAAATAATATTATTATGGTTTGTCAAATTAAAAAGTATTTATTTATTTTTTTTTTTAACTGAAAACGACGATTAATGAATGCTAATACCTATTATACACATATATGTTGATAATACGCTAAATGATGTCTAATTGTATATAGTATAAAATAAGCAATGCAAAATACAATTTAACTCGTATGTTCAAATATGAAATATTAATCATTTTTCGCGGATATATACGAAAAAGAAATTAAAATTTTTCTTTTCACTTCTGTATCATATAGAAATGATTAAACGAATATTAAAAACTAATAACATCTATATTAGATAGACATTATTGTATATCGAATATCGTTGTGTGTATCATTCGTACGAATTGATCGCCAACAGGAATTCTTATGAAAGGCATTGAAGAATAATTTATATTTTTTATTGGCTCTCGTTTCGTTTGAAATGAGTTATGGTGAATTTGTGACTAGTGTTGACAAATACACTATATTATAAATAAATAATATTCGTATACGTATGAAATAATAAATTAAAATAAATAAATAATAATGATATAAAATAACGATTGAATGTTATAATATATAATATAAATATAAATAAATAAAATTGAAGAACACAATTATATTAATTTAGTATTTGAATTTGTGGGTTCATCAGGAATAAGAATTTCATAATAATATTATATTATATTCATACTATTAAATTTATTATTTATATGTATTTTATACAATATAATATATACTAAAAATAACATCAATTATTATATAGTATAATTGGTGTTATTTTTATACATATTAAATAATTAATTATAAATTATATCTATAAATATAAAAATAGACTTTTAAAATAAATTACACCTTGTATACAGGTAGTTACTAGGTAGTCAATAGTGATAGATATATACTTGTCTAATAAAATAAGGCTCAACAACTATGTTAAAAAAATTTAATGTAAAACTTAATGGGGTTAGGTATACGTTGGGATTTTGTTAATATTAAAAAAAAAAAAAAGGTATAAATTAAGATATATAAAATATATTATCGTTTCATATATATATATGTATCAGTGTGTGTGTGATTTGATTTTTTAGAAAATCAAATATTACTCGGTTAAAATTATAAACGGTGACGTTTTATTATAAATACGAATAATATGAAAAATATTAAAGTAATAATTTTTAATTAAGAAAAAATCACACTATTTTTGATGCCTATAAATTATATAATAATGTAATAGTAAGATTATTATATTATGAAAGTTACAAAAAATATTTGAACATAAACAGTTTACTAAAAGTACCTATAATAATAGTATACAATATTGCTATATTACTATTGATTCAATCGAATGAAAATTGATCTATATTTATTTCTTGTTTCTTTTTCGTCTTTTTTTTGTTAATTACTATAAATAGGTATCGCAAGTGGTCCGTTAGAATTGAGAAAGTAAAAATATTAATGTGGTTTACTGTTTAATTGACATTGAAATTAAAAAAAAAACTATACCGCAAATAGAATTTGATTTTCGTATTGTGTAATTGTATGCTTGCATTGGAAAATATTGCTCTTCCTATTTATCAATCATTATACATTATGTATAGACGTCACGCAAAACATCATCGGAGTGTGTCCGATGAACAATTCGCTTTTCCCGTATCCGTGATTTGATTATAAAATTATTATCGCAGTCGACGATGGTTAGCAGTTCGCGGTTACGGATTTCCATGTCCAACCAACTTAATTCGCCGGTGGTTTTTGAACTGGATACTATTTATGTTTTACCAACAATTAATTATATCCACTGATTTTAATATATTATTATTATACGATTTAAAATCGGAATTTATCGATGCACGGTTTAAATTAAATGAATTTTAAGTTTTGTATTTTCAAAGAAATGTAAATACGCGTATTTTTAATAATATATAAGATATAACAGCCGTGATTGTTTCTGTCAATAACTTTTGACCTATTACATATTTTTAAAATTTGATTTTTGCAATCTACTTATATGTATAAACAAATCGTATTATTATTATTTTTATTATAATGATATTTAATCTTTATACTTATAACCAAAAAAAAAAATAAAATTCAATTCTCGTTTTTACATTAATTAAAATTATGTAATAGACAATTTATAAGTTTTTTTTCTGATAATAGTAATAATTGAATTTTTAATTAATTTACTTTTATAAAGTATGTATCTATAAGTATACTTAATTATGAATTTATATTCCATGTTAAATGTGTCGCTTCATTTCCGTTAGAATATTAACCATATTATAATTTGTTTACAGAATACAAATTATAATTATAAATGTTAACATACAATTTTTTATTGATCGAATAATTCCTAATTAGTTAATTATGAACTCATAGTCGAAAACGATATCGCCATGGAACGTTATAACGTTCACTAACCATTTACTGATAATTTGTTCAATTTTTAATTGACCAAAAATTGATTTTTTTAACTTTTTCATTGGATTATAACTTTATAAGTAAGTAAAATATAGTTTTTTTAAAATGATATTCTATAATTTTTTCAAGAAATATAAACTAAAAATATAAATATGGTTATCTAAAAATGTATTAATTATTATAAAGAAAAAAATGATAATATGTATTGAAAAATGTGAATTGTTTATACATAAATAATATAATGCGAAAATCAGAAAGTAAGGGAAGGGTATTGGTGTGGAAGGGATATAGGTGTAAAGAGGATAGTGTTGAATTTTAATTAAAATTTGAATGTAATGATAAATCATTACATTCAAAAAATGATTTTGAGCGAAGTTCATCAGATAATATATGTATTAATTACAATTTTTACATTTATCAGTCTCTACGTTCAATATATTTCCTATAAAATCTATAAAATTTATATAAAATAAATAATTTTATAAAATTTTCAACCCCTAATTCTCAAAATGGTAGTTTTTATCAAATACTATAGAGATAAAAATGTTAATTTTAGGATATATTTTCTATTATTTCACAAAAAATTGATGTAACGGTTTTAAAATTTTATTACGTAAAGAAAGTACCCAATAAATTTTTAAGTTTACAAGTTCTAAATTGACTAAGTTATCGTGAAATATCAAAAGAAAATTACTGTTGTTTCACATTTTTTGGTCGTTTATTCTGCCGCATAGGGTCAATTTTGTCAAATTCGGAAAGCTTCTTTCTGGTTCTGTCGATTTCTCTTCTTTTTTTGTACTTATAAACTTTAGGGTGCCTATCCAAAACACATGTAATAACTAGTTTTGTTACACCTCACTGTTCCACCAATTTGTGATGAACCTGTCAATCTGTCATACGAATAATGAGGCTTGCCAATAAGACCACGTTATTTCTCCTTTAGTTTATTGTTTTAAATGTTAATTAATGTTGTTATATACGCGTATGCCTTTGTATATAAATATTGTGCTCACGCCATGTTCTTTTTATTAAATAATTCGGTTGCAACAATAATAACAAATCGATAAACTATAGTTTAAAAGCGAAAAATAAAAATGGACGTGGAGTTATTTTCTTTTATATACCTACCATCCATACGTATAAACACAGAAATACTTTAAAAACGTTTAAAAATATTATATTATACAAAAAACGTAATGAATGTTGATTACGTGGAAAGATTGATTTTTGTTTTTCAACGCGTATGTTTTTAACTATTGTCGCATAGTTTAAGTCATATTACAATACACACATCCTTATTAATAAAATATAAATATGTATATTTTTGCACACTACAGTAAATAAAAAATATGATACAACCTGTTGTGGAATATGTCTTTATTATTATTATTATTATTATTATTATTATTATTATCATCATCATCATCATCATCATTGTTGAAAATTTCATCGTTGTTTGCATATACATAACGAATTATTATTTTTCTTTTTTTACTTCCGTAATTTACACATTTCATTTAAATTGTTTATATGTATATTGAAGGCAAAACAAAATTCCAAATTCAATTTTTATAGTCAAAATATAAATATAAAAATGATACGTGTATATATGTGTATCGTATAAATGAAATGACATATTATACGCATCTATAATTTTATGTAATATAGAGTGTTATTCTCGAAATAAATTACATTAGATATGAAATTTTAAAGGTTGTACCTGACAAATGTAATATTATAGTCTTCGGCGTTATTCTATTAATATAATCTCGGTTACAAATCGGTATGAATATACGATTTAGATATGTATAAAAGATTGATTATAATATATATAATGTTACTTTTACGCACAATAAATAAGTGTGAAAATGCGATAAAAAAAAAACATAATGCGCAAGACAGAAGATATATTATGAATTTTATCATAATATATAAAAACGATTGCTCATCGACTCATGTCCGTTGTTTGTATAATAGGTGTACCTATTGTTCACGTGTAGGTGTATATCTCGGGTAAAATGATAAATTCGTGTTTATACGCACGTAAATTGACATATTTTTTTTTTAATATCCGCATAAAATATAGCCTGTACTCAGTACCTATACTTGACCTATTTTTTTTTAGGAAACTTCACAAAAAAAAAATATCGTTTTTATCGGAAAATATAAATATATACTATTGACTGGACGTACGAGTATATCAAAATTTATTAATTTATTATATAGAAACAATTTGTTATAAGTTTATAGCTATATTATGTGTGTATCTATTAAATTCATAAGTTATTATATTAAATAAGCTGAATTTTTAAATATTCTTTTAAAAATAACTTCTAATAATACAATGTAATGTCATAATATAATCTAACTAAAAATGACAGCATTTTTAAATTATTAATATAATTTATAGTAACGAGTATATAATACTAAACTCACCGAACTTTGCGTTTTTATTTTTTTTTCGTTCTTTTTCTTTTTTTTCTTCGATATTCTCATTGTGAATATAAATTAGTGTTTAGTAAATAAGCTATTGGCTAACAAAAGTAAAAATTACACAAACAAATTTTATAACAACGCATTATAAACCGTATAAATTTATGGAATTGGTACCTACTCAAGTTTCAAAATAACGAACGAGAAAAAAAATAATAAAAATTAAAAATACAATAAATTGTGAAAATTTGAGAATTAAATAACATAATTGCAGTGACTTCACGGAGATATCAATTTTAACATAGAGGTTCTCTCAAAGGTTATATTTTAAAAGTCAGCTGATCGTCTAAATTTCATATATATAACGATCAAAGACCATGCAAATACATTATAAAAATATTTATGTGACGAACAGGCATATAAATATTAATTATTCGCATATCATAGAATTATCATTACTTATAGGTAGGTACTTAAAAAATGAATAATTGCACTGCATTAAAACATTTATATAGCTAAACATTTCATTGACTGTAAAGTTATATAAATAGGTATTATAAGATAAGAAAATAAATTGAGAATTATTTATGAATTCTTACATTTGAGTATTGAAACAATCGAAACCATATTTTAAGTATATTATGATATGCAATTTAAAATTTTTAAATAATAATTGCCAATTTTAAAATAAGACACCATTGATTGTTTGCTTGTGCAAAAATTTCATTTGTACACTATTGTTATCATATTATATAGATTAATTATAATCGTTTAAACATCTTTGTGTGAATTATAACAAAAACAACAAGACATATAATGGTAGCATAGTTTAGGTAATAACTTTGCTAAAACAACCGCAAGTACGGATCTAGAAATGATAAAAAAAGAGGATGAAAATACATACATATATTCGTCATAAAAATAATCAGAGAAAATATGTAGAATATATTAATTTAATATATCTACCTACATAGTGAAAAACTGAAAATTTATCTATTATATGCAGATTATTATAGCTGATATTAATTGTAATAAATTGAGGTAATACAATGAAAGACATATTTGGAAAAAGTAATTTGCATTTGTTCAAAAGTAAATTGGTAATTTAACTAAGGGAGGAACTTTAGTATTGATAGATCATATCATAAATTCGAGCATAAATTATATTAATATTAACATATAGATTGTTGCAGAATTATTCACTATTTTTTTGATTGCTGATTTTCGCAAATTGACGTGAACCAGTCTCGTATCAGTCAAATCTCGTTTAACTTTTACTAAAAAATAAAATTAAAAAAAAATTATGAAATTAACTATAAAATGATCATTTATATGAGAGTCGAATTGATTTATATAACAATCTATTTCGACTATTGCGTTTATATTTTTAGATTTCGAGCTAATCAAAAAGTATTAGTTTTACAATGATATACTCGTATGTCTCTTCATATATATTTTTATGTCTAAAAACACCTTTTTGACCCAAAATAATGCTCTGATTTTCACGAATATCATATGTTTCCGGCTAAAAAAAAAAATGTATAGTTAGTACTTTACCTGTCTTTAGATCATTTTTCGAATTTCTCAAAATTGACCCTATGCAATCGGAAAAACGACATTTTTCACGAAAATTGAAATTTTGATGAAATTAATTTTAATATTTCACAATAATTCATGCAATTTTGAATTTAGAGACTTAAAAATTTGTTTAGGTATTTAGATATGTGATAAAATTTTGGAACCGTTACGATAATTTTTCTACAAAATATAGAACTATGAATATTTCCTAAATTTCTTGTTTTTATCTATATAATGTTTGATAAAATTGACAATTTTAAAGACTGAAAATTTTACTGAAGTATACTCGTATTCTCAAATTGCTTAACATTATACCAAAATATTAAAAATATCTCAAGTCTCAGTTTTTTTTTTTTATACGGGTTAAAAGTTGAAATTTAAGTGAAATTGATATTTAAAGTATTTATATGGATTCTTCTTACTATATATTTCAATATATTACAATAATGTGACATAAAATTGACCAAAAATTTTAAGAAATTTTGAAAGTTTTATTGAAACACCAATACTTATTACTTAATTCAGATCCAAATAATTCTAAATATTACATTTACGATTTTTTTTAGCTGTTTAAAGAATAAAAAGAAGAGCTTATATTGCTCTGGAAGGGATACAAGGTCTAAAGAGGATAGTATTGAATTTTGATTAAAATTTGAATGCAATGATAAACCATTGCATTCGAAAAACGATTCTTTCGAATTTTTTTCAGAATTACTCTCATATTTGAATATTTAGGTGACTCATTTAGAGGTTTTATGGCATTTATATATTGAACGTAAAGATTGTATGAATATAAAAGTTTAAGTCAACACATATTATATTATTTGATGAACTTTGTTCAAAATCGTATTTCCAAATGTAATGATTTATCATTGTATTGAAATTTGTAATCAAAATTTAACACTATCCTCTTTTTAAACATAATATATTGTAAATATATTTTTCCTTTTCGAAATATTTTAAATTACTCATATAATACTCTATAATTCTTTATTATAATATTATAATATATTATGTTTTTTTACTTTTTTAGACAATTTTATTGTAAAATGTTTAGAAAAAATCTATAATTTAAATTGCGCTGCTACTTGCTATTCATATATATAGGTACATAAAATTACAATTTGTAAAAATCTGAATTGGATAAGATACCTATATATTATATTTGTTGCAGACGATAGGGAGAAAATATCAATGTTACATCTTACATAATATTGGTTTTTCTAACACCCTGTATACCTAATCTATATTTATGTTGATCGTGTATATAATAAATACAGTTACCACTATTCAATAACCATAACAATCAAATTTTCGTTATAGTTTATATTATTATATACTTGTATGTGTATAATTATATATTGGCATATTGAGTAATCGCTTTATTCGTGTGATGGAAGGTCGTCGATTACCTCACCAATCTTTTTTTCTCTTTACTGATTACTGGCGGTACTATAATGACTGTATTATATATATATATATAATATTGTGTCATATATGCATTTGTTAATTATATATCGTCTTGAGCACGCGGATTTTCTGCAACGTGCAAATAATTTTTGTTTATTATTCGATTATTATTATTATTATATTGTTATTATAATGGAAAACACATAATATTATAATAATATTATTTATTTATTGACTTAAGAGACCTTGTTCTATAAAAATCAAAAATCAACATGGTAGTTAAATATATAAAAGAAAATCAAGTGGACGGTTTTTATCTGACGCAATTAATTATAATATTATATTATTACATAGGTATATATTATAAATCGGTATTGTTGTGTTTGAATAGTCTAGCATCGACGTCTGAGATATCTATATTATATTACACTGGAAGAAGATATTTTTTTTTTAAAAAGACATAATAATACCGCATTCGAGGTTCATAAGTCATAACTTATCTAATTATACAAAAACGTTGTAATTAAAACAATATTCATAATTAATAAAAAAAAAAATAATTTGACGAATAAATAACTGCGTGCAGTATGTATAATAAATAATAATATTCATTCATGAATTACAATAAAGGACGATACACTAAACGGTTTATACGGTAAACTGATTTTCTCGCCCGCGATAAATATTGTGATTTCATTTTATACAATAATATTTACGTCCAATCTCCAATATAATTAAAATATAATATAGGTATATTATTATATATACACTCATGACTCATACGACGGTTATATTGGAAAATATAATATAAATCAAACCACATATACAAAATTAACGTGGTTACGTATAATATTATCTTTTGTGCATTGTGCCGCACGTAGTCATGTGAGGTTATTTCCATATAGTTATATTTTCTTATTCATCAGAAGTCGCATCATCGTGTCGGGGCGTTTAATGAATAAGAAACGGTTTGTTTGCTTCCTGTCTGAAGATTCGTAATGTGAGCGTGGTATATCCTACGAGCAACGAGCTATACGACGCGATGATGGTGAAAAGCTAAATAATAAAACTTGGTCGCGAGTCGTTTTATGTTATGTGCTCAAAGACTCGAAGACGTTTATAATACATAGGCTTGTATACACATTTAAAATGTTTCGCCAAAAATGTACAGTAAAGTGTAAAAATTTTAAATACATTTATATATACGACCTAATGTCCGAATGAGTAACTTAAACGTTTGAAAAATATTGTCTATATATAAATTACGTGACGAGAACAATAATTACGATTAAAAATATTGTAAAAAAAAAAAAATTAATCCTTTTCTTATCCCGTAAGCCCAATTTTGAGAAATTATTCGAAAAATGACCTAATATAAGTATCAACTATATCCACTTTCCTATACCGGAAACATAAATGTTATTCGTGAAAATCGGAGCATTATATCGGATCAAAAAAGTGTCTTTGTCTATATAGGTACATAAAAAAGAAAAGACATCATAATAAAACCAATTCATTTTTCGCTTCGCTTAGAATCTAAAAATTGTTAAAAAAATAATTTGAGGTCCTAAACCGTAATCGAAACGTCTTATTATCTCAATATACATATTTTATTTTTGTATAACGAATGATCATTAAATATTTAAACGAAAAATCATAATTCAAACGAACATATTCGGTATAATATATATTGTGTACGAACCGAAGCGTAGTACAACGTATTCTACTTATTATTAATAATTACATTTTCGCGTTTTTTACTATGTATAATAGACATCAACACTTTGGCTCGGAAAGTTTACTACAAAAACGGAACCACCGTACCGATAGAAATTTACGTGGGCTACACGAACAACCCTTGGGGACCGTCGGCCATTTTGGATTCCGGCCGGTCCGTGGACAATGAACAATACAGGTGAGAGTCATTTTGTAATATTATTATAAATATTGCCGATGATAATATTGTGTGATAATTTGATAATGCGCATATCAATATTATATTTTTTCTATATATAGACCCAAAAGAAGCGTATATCAGCTGTACAACATGGTGGTATGCGCAACTGGTTGCAATCCCGTCTCGTACCTAGGTTACGGTTGTTACTGCGGTTTCCTCGGTTCCGGATCGCCCGTCGACCCCATAGACAAGTTAAACACAACACATTTATATAGCCCGTTTATTATAACACGCTAAATGCCATACGTTTCATTTTCTATCGATTTTTTTCCCCGTGATTTTTTCTAGCTGCTGCAAAATGCACGACTGGTGCTACGACACTGCCGACTGCCCGATGTTCCTTGAATATTTCACACCGTACGTCTGGACGTGTTACAATAATAAACCGCTGTGTTGTAAGTCGCATAAAAATAATATCCTGTTATAACTAACTGGTAACTTGAGTATAAAAATGTGGTGTAGAAGAGTGAATTCAAAATTATATTAATAATCAATAACATCAATGGAATACTTGGAAATATATTATTTTTATATAATTAGGTAGGTATACTGTTTTATAAATACTTGAGTAGTTGAGTGTTCATAAAATATTTTAAACCCAGTTTTAATTTATTTTTCTGTTTGTAATTTAAAAATTCGTGTTTTTTTTTCTTTTAATATTATTCGATGCCAGATTTGACGATATACTCAATTTTAAAATTATAAAAAATAGAGGATTACTGAAAACACAATTTAATAAAAAAAAAAAAAAAAAAACGATGTCTTAAAGTTTTGAATCTTAAGCCGGAATATTATATAGACGTTAGTGCATATATTATTAATATAATATTTTAATTTTAATTATATTTCGAATTAGTTTATAATAATAATATAATATGTATAAAGTATAAACGCAAACGCGGTGTCTTTCAGTAAAATGTATTTATTTGTTTAACAATCGTCAACATAATATTATAATATATTGGGTTATATCATACGATGATATACATTACGCTAACCAAAAAAATTCCAAAACTAGCTCCAGGGAAATATACCGTGGTTATAATATGTGTCTTATCACACGTCCAACTATCGTTTAGATAATTATTTAATAATTATAAAAATGTATTATATTTTATCAAATGTTCAAAATTATGTAAATAATTTTTAATTCTTTACACCACAAACTTTTGTAATGTATGCTTGGGATTAAAAAAAAAAAAAAAAAAAATACTCATATGGATTTCAAATTTTATAATAATTTGTGGATACGTTAGGTATAAAGCACAACATCGTGTCGGCGTTCAAAAAATAATTACAAGACGAAGACCTCCGTGTTTTGTTAAAATATTCACTCATTCGTCATTTTCGCGAAACTTAATATTATACGCGATACATACGGTAAAATATCAAAATACGAGTAATAATAATAATGTATATAAATTATTATCAGACTTTTCGAATGGTATAATTATTTTTTTTTTCAAAGTTCAATAGTTTATCGTCGTTGCGGGAAGTGGAATTGGGGCGACGAAATTCGACTAGTCGAATTAAACATTATACCTATCGTTTGAGATTTTATTCCACAAAATGCATTCGAGCTTGTATGCGATTAGGTGAACTATATTATATTATGCTCGTATTGTCGTTACGATTTATACGTTTTGTATAATATTATTCGTTCATTGTTAAGTGCGCGAGAATTAAAAACTTTTTCTCTTTTAATATAAATAATATAATAAATATTTTGTTTTGTATATCGTTTCTACCCCGTTGTTGTTCTCTATTAAAATACGACACGGACACGTTTATCGACCGTGAGATTTGCATACGCCGGCCGTTTCTTCCGATCCGCGAAAACGAAATATAATAATTTATAACCACCATAGGTACGGTATACAAACAACGCGCGTATTTGATTTATACCTGCAGTATAATTATGACCACGACGATGAGTCGTAAAAACAATAATATATTATTATTATTATAAAAAAAATATATACATAATAATTTATTATACGGTGTAATAGCCATTATGCATTACCTAACTATACTAAGCGAAAATCGTATAAATAACCCTTCAAAGGGACGACGAAAAACGAACGTGTACACACACATACGAGTACGGGTTATAATGACGAACGCGTTCAAAGGGATCATTATATTTGGCTATAAATAACACTACGTATACACGTATAAAAAAATAATAAACCGAAACGTTCGGTTTATGCGAATATTTTGTATACGCGTATTATTATAACGAGCTTATATAACGGTGCGTCGTCTCGTTGTATATACGTAGCGATCGAATATTATAGTAAAACAATGTTCGGACGCCGCGAACAAAATAATAAATTCACGTTTGCGTTTCGAGATTTCCATCGTCCTGTATATGCGACCACGACACGATAATAATAATAATTGTTTATTCTTTCCTACGAACATACGTCGGGCGCGTATTACAATATATATTATATTGTATAGGATACAAGCCAACTGTATATACTTACGCGTGTACGACGAAAATCGGCTTAAGTTTCGTTTTTCGTTTGCGTTTTTTTCTTCACTTTTTTCACGTATAAACACGTAAGTCGTATACCGTACGTATTTTTATATATATCTCATCGCCATATTGCGTTTTGTATAATATACGAGTATGTAACATATTATGATACATCATAGCGAGTTCGATTATTTCGAAAACTATCCGATAATAAAGTAGTATGATCAATAATATAATGTACGCTTCACATATACGTTGTTAAGTTAAGTTAAATAAAATAATATATTGATATTAAATTAATAAAAATAAAAGTTACAATATTTATACATTTTCGCGTTATAACAATTATAGGTAGTGATTTTTATATGGTGCTGCAGGCGTGTGACCGACCGTTCGAAAGTGTCCAAAAGAACTTTGTTAATTTTATAATACCTATAGGTATCGTTTTGTATTTTGATAATATATAGAAACAACGTTAAATTGATGCAGCAAAAACAATTGATTTAAAAAACAAACGTGTACTCTATATACTAGCTTTTTAACGTATGTTATGATAATCATATTATTATGAATATCGTCAATATTATAATATTAAAAAATAGACGATAGTCAATAATGAATTTAAATTATGTTGTGATCTCGGAGTATTTTAATATTATTATTATTTTTTTTTTTAGATCGATTCAATTCCGATTCGATCTATAATCTAATAACGTTCAAATATATCGCGGGGTTCGCCACATCACTATAGAATTTTCTCGTTTAAATCGTTCGATCAAGCTTTAAATTCAATTTTATTCGTACTTACGTGATTTTTTATATGTTTTTATATGTTTTTGATTATTTTTATTTTTTTTTTTTTTTGTTATCTATAATATTATAGCGTTGAGAGGAGGATGCAGTCAACGGTTGTGCGAGTGCGATCAACAGTTGGCCATGTGCTTAAGACGTTTCGGGTGTCCGTCAAAAAAAGCGTTGTGCAAAACGAGCACGTGGAGGTTGTTCCAGAACGTGTTGTTTTGATGAAACCATGTGAGTCGCTAAATTTTATCGCGCGTATTTTTCGACCAAAGTAATATTATTATTATTATGTAAGTCGGTAGCCGTTCGAAATTTCCTAAAAATATGTTTGCTTTCTCGATTTTGTCCTATGACGATTTTCTCTTTTTCTTTTAAAAATCCTATGTACAATTATTTCGCCCAATTTTCTCATCCAATACGGAAATTCGTAATTTCGTGATATTTGTCTTTAACGTCGTTTAGTTATGCGGTTTTATAATAATTAATCAATAAAATAGTTTATACAAATGCATACCTAGTTATACGCGGTATTATTATTTTTTGTTTAATTATATTAAAATATATAAAATAACATCCACGTAATTTACCAATAAAAAAAAATAAAAATTATCGATTTTTTTTGTTTTCATTTCAGCTAAGAGCAATCGAATAACAATATTTCGTTTTAGTCATTTCGTGTAACGTACGACGCCGGACTCACGTGTGACGTGTGCACGCCAAAGAAGTATAGATAATACCATATTGATATGCGTATCGACGATGTTCTTCAAACGACAATAATTGACGGACGAACCGTTCCGAGAGGAAAATCCGAAGAAACGAAATAAAAACCACATATATACAGGATGTGTACGTTACAAAACGACAAAAATATAAAACGCGATTTCCACCAAGATTTGTAACGCGCGATTCTAATCGCTCTGTATATATCACATTAAAATATTATATAATAAATTATACGCGATAACGGAAATGAGTTTATTTATTTGAAAAAATAAATACATTGGCAGCACATACCGTTTCGAATGCTTATCGCGTATCGTTATAATATTTTTATAATTATCTATCTATTTTTATGTACATTTAGCGATTGAATTTAAAATTACTTGGATAAAAAGAAAAAAATTATTTGATCATTTTCATAATACAAATTTAAAAAGACAACTTAATGTACGCGTATAATTACGTATAAAACGAAGTGAATCGATTAAAACGCACTTTACTCGTTAAAGTCGTCAATATTTTGAATATTATTGATTTCAATCAAATTTGTAACCTAAATAGGTGTATTATAATAATTATGAAAAATTATTATTAAAAAAAAAACCGATGTTTACCGACAGTAATTATTGGGATTTAAAATTTAATTATTAACGTATTATAGGTACGCAAATATTGGAAAAATGTCGATTTTTAGTTTAAAGTTAATTTTATTATATTTTAATACTTACTCCCGTTTCGGAAGGAAAAATTGTGCCAAGTTATTCATTTAAGTATATACCTGTATCGTATACCTACGCCAAAATTGTTTCGCTTTCGACTTAAATCTCGACATCTCGACTTCGGACTTTACAATATGTAATTATTATAATAATTATTACATATTTTAATATGTATAATTATGTAATATTACAGAATACAATTTTATTTTATAATTCGTATTTCGCGTTGAAATAACATAATAAATTTGTTTATAATTTGTAATTTACGAAAATCGATATGTTCACAACCGTCGTTCATTTCATTTTTTCTCGTTAAATTTTAGGCGAAATGTTGTATAAATACAATAAAATGTTATATGCCTGTATTGTTATAGAACAAAAATTACACGAAAAAAATAAATAAAACACGGAAATAAAAAAATATATTTGCGTTTTTTATTGTACCCGTATACGACCGTAACCACTTTCAAGTCGGACGTACAATTATCACTGTGTGTCAGACACGATTGTAACAAATAATTTCTATCTGAATAAATATGAATTATTGTAATATAATAATATAATAATAATATAATATAGTAATTAAATCGATTTAGAGTGCGAAAACCAACGAAAAGTCACAAAATATCAAAGTTTAATCGAATAATAAATTTAAAATAATTCTTTAAAAAACGATAATACCTACCTATTTTATTTGAATTCAATTTTTATAATATGATTTTGTGTGACGAAAATTCAAACTAATAGTTTAATTTTTGTCCGAATGTCAGCCGTTCTCGTAAAAGAACAAGCGTTTGATTTCATCAATGACGAATTTGTCTAATCACACGTGTCCGATGTACGGACCGGGGCCTTGCGCGAAGAACGCTCCTTGAACAGAATGAGTGAAAATGATTATTTTTATATCTTGCGATGCGATCAAAATATTAAACGAATTCGAATGTTGCCAAATAAAAAATAATTGTCGCATCTTTGCCTTTGCGAACACACAAAACTTGAAATATTACAAAAACGTATTTTACGATCGAAAAAAGATGTTTTTTCTTCTTCCTTAAAAGTAACATTTTCACACGAATCTCGGTTTCGAAGACAGAAATTATACGATCGTATTTTTATATAAATTAAAACAAACGAATACGCGTTGCAAATAACATGATACAGAAACGGTAATATTGTAAAAATATATTTTAATTTTACCATATTTTTTTTTTTTTTTTTTTTATAAGAGAGGTATTTAAATATTTTAATCAACAACTCGCAAATTAAATCAACGAAAAGTAACATATTATAATATACTTTACGCGTTTTTTAGTTTTTTACTGTAGTAGTTTAAAGCACAGTCCTTTTGAAGATTGAAGAATATCCATAGAATTAAAACACTTTAATGTCATTTTTTGTTCTTTCGACGATTGCTAAAAACGATATAACTCATTATATTATAATTCATAAATCATAAAATAATTCATAATAAATAAATAATAATACGTTTCTCTCATCTTCCTAACTGGTCGTTTATTTTGTTGCGAAAAGAAAATATACAAAGTAACTTCTTCTGGTACGTTGTAAACTCAGGTATAGAATAATTCGATTCCTGTCCCGTTCACCCAATTTTATACTGAATTCCAAATTTTTTTTAAAAAAAAACAAGAAATTTAATATTATTAAAGATTTCACTCGTCTTCGGTGTTCGGTGTCACCCGTATAAGAAAAATAAAAAAAAAAAAAAGTTTAATAACATCATTGAATACAAAACAATTTTGCACTTAGCTTAGATATAATACCTCTTCTTATTTCCAATAAATATTATGAATTAGTATATTCAATCTTAATATTTTCCAAATCTGTATGAATTTCGTAAGTTTTATTAATAAAGTTGAATAAATGTAAATTTTATCAAAAAAAAAAAAAACTAATTCTTTTTTTTTTTTAAATTATCTGGTAAGCTTTTTAAGAATTTTAATAAAAATAATACTATTATTATCAGAAGTGAAGCAACTACAGAGTGATAATAATAAATGCATTGTCTAAGGATAAGTTACATTGTTAGGTAAGGTTTCATACAATATATAAAACAAGGGATGTTCAACGTTACATTAACTTTATTTTTCACGTCAAAATTAAAATAAATCACTTGCGCAACAGTAACAATTATAATATAATATATATAAATAATACCGTCTAAAATACTTTTAAAAAAATTATAATAAAATAAAATAAAATAAAAGAACAAACATAAAGCACTTTCTAAGGCTTCTTTTCTTGGTATGCCGTATGCGCGATAATAATTACAATCAATCATGTGATCGCCCGCAAATGATTATAAAATAATTAAAATAAATACACAATAATAAATCTATATAAAAAAAAAAAAAAAAAAAAAATTAAATATTTATCTACAATGAAAAATAACGATAATATATTAGTTTTACGAGTTATCATTAATTATCAAATATAGATTACGATGCATTTCTAAATAAACTTTTCATATTTGTTTATAATTCACTTCTTCCTCATTCAAATTCATTAGTTGCTTTTCACTTAATCACTACAGAATTGACTTTGCTAGAGGTACAGTATTATTAATATTATTATAGTTAGACATCTAAATTTCCTTAAACTAAAATAGTTTTTACGATGCACTAGCATATATTTTTAATAATACTACTAGGCCAATGCAAGACTTATCACAATTATTTTTTTTTTTTTTTTATAATTATTAATAAATTAAGAATAATTTATTAATATATATTATATTATGATGAGTTTTTTCTGGTACTTTTAATATTAGTTTAAATAATCTATAAGGACTACAGTGCCAGGCTACCAAATCAGTGTTGCCACAACATAATAATATAAAAATCAAAAATAGAAATAAAACATTCCAATAAAGGTAAGGTTGGAGAATTGAGTATTTTTGATTGTCTAACAATTGATAAGGTTGGTTTCTTTCTTTTTTTTTTTTTTTTTTTTTTAATTTGATTTAGAGTATTATAGGTACATGACTTAGTGGTCCCTGGACACGAAAAAGAAATGTTATTTATTTTTATCATATTAAAAATAAAAATAATTTTTGAATTAAAAAAAAACATTCAGTGCGCCGCATTATTGTTTCAGGGGTTTTGAATTTAGAATGGCAACACCGACGACACTTAAGCTCACTGAGACTAGACAATTACTAATGTTATACAATACATTATTTTTCATTTTACTTATGTATATAAATAAAAAAAATCTAATTAACTACACTTTCATATAGTATTGAGCTAAATTGATTTGTGTTTTTTCTAGTTATATATTTTTATACTTTTTTTTTTTTAATTTTTTCTTTAACTTATATACAAACAGGTACAACAAAGGTGGGGAACAGATGGGGAGCTTTGGTGCGGTTAAATAAAATAAATTATTTTTATAATTGTTTTTTTTTATGGTTTTTGATGTTGTTGTTGATTATATTAAATATGATAATAATTTAGCACCTAAAAATAATAATAAAAATTAAAAATTAAAAAAAAAAAAAAAAAAAAAAATGAATGTGAATTGTGTGTCCGTAAAATGGTATTTTTTTTAATGGTTTATAGGAACGCCCAGCATTCGAGGATTTTGACAACGAAATCTTGTTCATTGACCAAAGGTTCGTTGCCGTAGGTGTTACATGCTTCAGTTCGGCCTTGGTTCAGATCACCATCGAGCCACAAGCCAAATTTACCACTATAAATCAAACATAAATCGATTTAATCAAAATTGATAAAAATATATACCTAAATATTTGAAATACGTCATATTATTAAATCAACAATATTTTTTAATACTCACTCTCCTGCTCCGATGGAAAGACTTTCATTGTTGCCTTTGATAAAATACATGTTGTCGCCGGTCCAATTGTACACCTGAAAGTCGGGACAGAATGTAAACAACAGCGATTCGCCAGTACCGTAGAAATGGTCGCTCATTTTCAACGCGCATGACGTCAACGCACCAAATACCTATAAAATATAACAACAACGCTGTTTAGACACACTCTGACAATAATAATATTATACAATTTTATTATTAATAATATTAAATTATATAAATATCATTAAAATTCCATTAAATCTCTAACTTACGTTGTTTTGTGTATCTTGAATGACTAGTAGTATGGGACTTTCGATTTTACTCATTTTGCGATACATGGAGTTCAGTGAAAAACCATGTTGTAGGGTGCTGAAAACCAATGTCCACATGTAACCTGAAACGAAATAAACGATACACGTTAAGCCACGATATCGAAGAATGTAAACGGTCGTCATGGACATCAATGAAAAAGATTTAGTTATGGTCAGGTTCAACCTAATCACAGTTTCACAGTAATATTATTATTATACATTTGTACCGGTGCGATGTATCGTAACAAGAGCGTGGCTTAGAGATCTATATTATACCCTAGAAAGTAGAAGGATTTCTTTTAAATAAACCCGTTAGAGTTGATACTATCGGGTACTATAATCATTGTTTCTATATTTTTAAACGCTTCGAAATATTCAAAACTGCTTGTCCACTATAACGGTCACATTTCGAGCATAATTAATAGTCATGTGGAGAGCCGCATACAGGCGATTGTAGTAGTCTTGTCGCGTATTCCGCGGCCTTTGTCAGAAGAATGACTACATAGCCTATACTATCATAAAGAACAGGAAACTGTCCATTACCGACTGTCGTGTCTGCTAATGAAAGTACGGTTACATACGTGATAATAATTATGCCACAATTGAGTCTTATTAACCGAAAAAGATACATAATGTAAAAAAAAAAAAAAAAAAACGCATTTAATTTGATTTTTATCAAATTAGTCGAATATGAAGGGCACGATTATATCTGGTTTCAGTTTTTGAGGAAAAAATAAAGTTAAAAATCAAAAAAATAAAACGATCGAATCCATACTGTTTTTAATAAAAACGCGCACAATACTACGAGTATTATATAACTGTGTACCGCGAAAGACCAAATATAGGTATAGTAAATTGTCGACAATCACTAGTAATGAACGTTAACCTTAACATTTACCAAGCTAATATTTGAATATCCGAAAAATGTATATTTTTGAATATTTTTAACATTTACTGGTGAATAACATTATACAATATGATTATCCAATGTGGATAATAAAATATAATTGCAATATCATGAATATAATTAAATAATTAATAAATTATTTCTTAAATTGTATTCTATGTTTCATCTTTGTGTGAAATTTCATGACTATAAATTTTTAAAAAGGTTCTCGATATGGAAAAACTGTCGCTGCATTATGTTATACCTAACGAAAATGTAATATTATTATTAGGATTAAGATTGGATAACTATTTTAATTAATAAACACCAATTAAACACGTTTCAAAAATGTTAAAATTTACTGGTGTATGCCTAACCGATAAATTATTATTATACAAAAATATCAAGCATTCGCGAGTCTTAATGGAGAATGTTAAATTATTCACTGCATCACTGATGAATGTGAACTACAAAAAAGACCAATTTCGATCTTTCACGTTAACAACTATAAAATATTATATAAGTAATAATTTATTTTCGGTTATTAAACGGTTCATCTATAACATGTACTATGTAATAAATTTCTTTATCATAAAATATCATAATATTATTATTGTGTCGTGTCACGAACCGAATAAAAGTAATAACACTATTATGCGATGCGTGATATAATACGGTTTGACGCTTCTTTTAGTATTTATCATCGATAACAAAAAAACTATTTTACGCGTAATTTTGTTTGTTTGTAATTTGTAACTAAATTAAAAACCATGATATTCATTTTAAGTGAATATCTTTAATTAAAAATGTACAAAAAATACAAAATCGAGACGTTTACAAATTGGAACACAACATTCTTATATGGTTTAAATAAACTTAAACGATAGTTTGTATACTTAATTTTAGTATCATCACCTGTGTAAATAAACCCAGGTAACATAATAATGGTTTACATCTACATTATGAAATTATAAATATCACAAATAATTTAATAATTTTGCAATAAACATTAAGTAGGTAGTAAATTTATGATCATAGTGATACTTTGTAAAAGCATTAAAAGTATAAAACTACGTTTAGTTCCAATAAAAAAAAATACCAAATAATTATAAATTAAAATACATTTAAATCAAGAGCAAATGGTTAGTTAGTATAAATATTTAACAGTTTATAAATTATGTATAGAATATAGTATGTAACATGACAAGTAGTCTTGATTGATGAAAATAGGGAAATAATAAATTGTCAATGATAATACTACCTATATAGTTAGTAGGGACGGTTAAGAAGAATAACTAGACCAAGGATGAAATGTTTAATATCCAAATGTCTGAATATATTATGATGTCATATATTATAGTTTTATGCAATAACTATTCTATTTTACTTTCAAGATGTGTTTGTGTATGCACTATGTACACATTTTTAGTTGTAAATTATATAGGGTCAACAAAAAAATTATAAAAAAAAATTAATCATTACGAAATAAAAAAATAAGATTTTTGTAAAAAGAAAGAGTAGAATCGAATTGGTTTAACTTTAAAATAAAATGCACTATGTGAGATAGATACATTGGTTTTTAGATTTAAATAAAGTTGTGATACTATTAATTTTTTCTTTATAAATTTATAAACGATAAGTCAGAATCTGATAATTATTATATATATAATTTTTTATGAGAAACGTTACTCTTTATCTACATACTCATTGGTTGAAATGAATAAAAATATATGAAGATCTGATGATAGATATGTTTAATGAAAACTTAATATTTATTATTTTTTATATATTACAGACTATTAGAAACTTCCCTTCCCCAAAAAGTACTAGTTAAGTTTAATTTCTATTTCTATTATTGTACTTCGTAGTACACAAAATTACAATTTTTAATATAATGTCCACGTATAGACGGGATGCACGAATAAAAGTATAATAAGTAGAGAAATGGATTTTACTAACTACAAAATATAGAGGGATGGCATCCTTCTGTACGGGTAATGGAAGGTGGCTCCCATGCGACCACTGTACATACCGTTTTGTAAATGATAAATAATTTTACGCAGTTTCCTGAGGAATGTAGGATTTTTTACAGCGTTATACCTTCTACCTCTTCTATCTGTCCTATTCAATTCGTTTGTCGTCCGAATACAATAAAAAAATTTCTTTGAGCGCACACAACACAGTAGTTTTGGTAAAACGTCTCTAAAATATTTTAAATTTATTTCCCGAACCTAGAAATGAGTAATTCGTAAGATAAATATTTTATAAGGTGAAATACGTTACCTTCAGCTCTGGCGGGCAAATGCCTGCTAAGCTGTTTTCTGTGGTCTTCGGTCAAAATTTCGGTAACGCCATGTAAATCGGGGATATACGATTCGAAATCTAACGAATTTACGCTGGTCGCGTAAAAGGCTCGCCGGAGTTCATCACTCATAGACAACACCTGAAAAATAAAATCACACGGCGTAAATTTTATATAATACCTACGTAGGTATATAACGACAGATGTCCCCTTGTCAGGTCTCGATTTTTTTTTTTTTTTTTTTAAATAATGCAAGTTTTCTTTTCCACTAAATCAGTAAACAAAAAATGTATACTATACTATTTTTATAACTAATTTATTATAACACAATAATATACAACGATTTGTGCAATTACTATAATATACAATATAACGATGATATTAGGTGCTTCATACAAGTACGCGTTCTATAATATAATATTATTATAATACGTTATAGATGCATGCGCTGTAAACGTTTGCGTCGCACTGGCTGTTTGAGCCACGACGATTGTCGCGTTATAATAAAATTATAGAGTATTTTTTTTTTCTTCTAATAACTATAATATAATTTCTTCAGGCGTATACGAAAGTATAGAACGTAATGTGTTCGCATGCGTTATTTTAATATTGTTGTTTATTTAAACACTGCGTCAGCGAGCAGTGCCAATATTTTTTATTTTTACGATATTGAATATTATTTTTTATTTTCTATAATATATTAGTATGTATATTATAGTTTAACCGCATATTATTATTTAGTATAATATAATTAATATAATATGTTATGCTAGAAGTTAGCTTATTGTCATTGTACGAATATTCGCATAAAGTATATTTTTAATCGAAACTATAAGTATTAAAATAGTTGTAAATTATTATAATATAAAATGTGGTCATATATTCGGTATTCGGTCGGAATCATTTTGATGGAAATATTACTCGCGAAAGTCTAAATTTCTTTTTCGAAATATTTGATTAATTTTACCTAAATTTAAAATAAATCACATCATATAAATTTATATAAAAAAAAGTAATATTCAATTCTATCTATCTCGTTCAATGTGTTTATATCCTTTTTTTTTTTTTTTTTTTTTTTTTTTATTAATCGATTAATATTATTTCTAATTCTTGTAATATAATTTTGTAATCCTATTACTTATAGAATAATATATTCGATTAATATATATTAATAAATAAGATAATAATAATAATAATAATAATAGATAAGTGATAACCAAAAGTATGAAGCAATTCATATTTAAAAATAAAATAACTATTCTAATAAAATAACAAAATATAATAATAATATAATATGAACTATAATTATAAACAACAAAAACATGCAATTTAGTATATTTACATACCTACATAATAATACCTGTACATTCATTATAATATATTGAGTATAGAAAAGAGGAGTTAAAATATAATTGTTGAATACTACTTCATACAATAAATTAATAAACTATTATAATTTATGCAAATAATGAGTTTAGGTAATATAAAAATTTAACTCAATTTCACTATCGTAATTCACTATGCATTTTTAAGAAATTTATCTCTGAATTATATTTAACATTCAAACATTTTATTCATAATTAATATTTTGAAAAGTGTTATAGATCAATTTCAATAATTATATTTTATATACCTCCCTTATGTTTACAATAAAATATTCAATAATAAAGAATACTATAAAATACTTATATAAATACTTATATCATACTTAATTAATAGAAACATGTTAGATTGATTGCTGTTGAAGTATAAAATTATATATTTTTTTGATTTACTGTTTACATGTAGCACATAAAATTAATAGGTAATAAAAAAAAGAATTGAATTAGATAATTAAAACTATAATAATATGTTTAGTCATCTAATTGTATATAAAATTGTTTAGGTTTCATTATTAATTGGATTTATTTATGTAAATTATAATAATTAAAATTTAAGTTAAACAATTTTATTGCCATTTGTATATTATAGGTATTTTTATTTACCTTTTTTAAACTCGAAAATAGAAGATCATAGATATAGAAGTATGTTTAGCCATATTACTACTCCTTATGTATAAATGCACCATTTTTTTTTATTTATAATAAATATATTGATTACATCACTATTTTGCAATTCTTACATACATTTTTGTATAAACATTATAATGTTTTATTTATAATTTTAAATTTTTAAAAAAACTATTCCTACTACATATTTTGTTAATTGCAACTTTAAAAATATAAGTAATTACATTAGACTAAAAAATCGAATTTAGCAATTAATCACTAAAGTGTAGAGCATTATACATATTTATATATATATATATATATACGAGTATATATCATATATGTATAATGTATATATAAAAAAACAAAATTAAATGATAGTAAATATCCAAAGGACGTTTTATAAATTAATTCTTCCTGTTGTTCGAAACATACAGTTAACCACCAAAACAAAATCATATACACTTTAAAAATGAATATTCATATTATGACGATATAATAAACCGTTATAATCCGATAGTTATAAAGACGCAACGACATATCAATAAAGAATTATAAAACATATTATAAATTACAAAAGGCATTAAAAGTTGACATAGGTACACAAATTTAATAATTATATAAAATGTATTTTATTATTACGATTTTATGTATTATGTATATGTAAATAATGTTTCAGTTTTATGTTTTGGTTGCCAACTATTCAGTTTGCTTTTATAAATGTTAAAAAAATTAATTATATTTATTATAAATAATTACAAAAATACATAATATTTACATTATCTACAAGTACATTAAATACAAATTAAGATTTATCGTAAAAATGAAAAAAGTATTTATTTTTAAATAATATTTATATTTTTCAAATACTTAATCAATTTTAATTTTTTTAAATATTCAGACTAAAAAGATTGTTAATTTTAATTTTTTTAATATTTTGTCTGATTAAAAAAAATTGAATTTAATATTTATATATGTATTTGCATAATATATAATATAATTATTAAATATATCATATACCTAACGGTAGTAGGTAGTAATTCAATAATACAAATCTCAAGGTTAAATGGGCAGGAATAAAAATAGAAAAATAATATATATTGTCATTAAACAAATTACGCAGAGAATAATAGAACATTGATAATATAAATAAATATTGTTTTACAACAATTAAAAAGCAAGTTTGAACGAAATAATATTCAAAACAGAAATAATATAATGGTAATAACACAAGTACTTACATTATTTTTATTTATGTATAAATAAGTACCTTGCTTATTATTTGATTTTATAAAGAATATTATTCTAAAATAATCATAACAAGAGTTAATAAAGTGTAAAGATATTTATAATTGTACAAAAATACACAATAATTCATAAATAATTCTACTAAATTAATTTAAAAAAAAAAATTTTTGTATAATACAAAATTAGAAACGATTTTAAATCTCATTTAAGAAACTATGATATCTCGTGTATGATTATACATGAGATATCATACACCCATCTTTTATTTTTTTTTAATTTTATAATATTAAAATGCTTAAGTTAGATTTTATGTACAAATAACATCTAATATATTTGTTTTATAATATATATAATATATATATATATATATATATATATATATATATATTGGCATTAATAATATTATCTATCATCAAAAGTAAACGGAAACGTTTGATACATACGAATATTATATAATTACGTCATGAAATATTAGAATAATATTCAATTTCAAATTAAAAACCTGTTGGCAAAATACTTATGCAATTTCTAAATAAACGTGAAAACGAAATATTTCGGTGAAATATCTAAAGTGATATTGGTACGTTTTTAATATACAAGTATATGCACCATTTAATTTTGAATATAGAATAACAATTATTATTTATTTGTAAGTATACATTAAAATTTTTAAAAATAAAAATAAAACTATATAATTTCTATTAAATATATTGGTATATTATACTCGTATGATTTAAATTTTAAATGTGAAATTAATGAATGTATTATGAATGTTTTATGTAATGAATGTACTTACTCTAGTTTTATTTAAAATGTTATAACAAATAAAATATATTCAATTATATGTGAAATTTGGAAAAAAAATTTCGTAATTAATTATTATCAATATATATTTATAATTTATAGTATTATAATTTAAACTACTTATCATTTTATTTATAAAAATAAAAACTTTAAAAACAATTAAATGTTATTTATTTTGAATATCATAAAATTACTTAAAGTTACTGCCTACAAAAATTTAATTAGTCTTAATTCTTAAATATTATGATGTTTAAATTAAAAATCGTATTAAAGGATTATGCATTTATAATATTCATTATTAAATTAAATCATTAATTATTCCAACTGTCATACTTAAGATATATATAGTATATACTTTCTATTGGTATAAAACAATTAGTGGCGAAAGTTAAATTTACAATAAATAAATCGAAATTTGTGAAGAAAATTGTGATTGATATTCAATTTTTTATATTTCATTACATGTGTACACATTTTGATTTTTAATGTCGATCTACACTGCAGTATAATATTAATGATTAATATATAAATAAATACTCGTAAATATATATATATATATATATATATTACAGTAATTTAATTTATTTAAAATTAAAATTGTCTACTAGAATAACTATAAAATACCTAAGTGAATGTAAAAAACGAAATGAAACAACATAATTTTAATTTTCAGTATTTTAATAATGAAATCTATCTAAATTATTATTTATAAAATATAGGAAACTTTTTAATTAATTTACTTTGCGTTTGTATAATAGTTGCTGCGCTCTTCTCACAAACACTTTTGTAGACACTAATTTCGATTTTGACGACTTCCCAAAACTATTCATATCCTTAATGTTGTGGTAAAAATCTTAATGTTTTATAAAACATACTGTACCACACACGAATTATATTAAAACATTAATTGTTATAAAATGTTTAACTGCATGTGTCGTGTAAATTAACGAATAAAATAGAACCAGAAAAAAAATACATAATTTTCAAATATAAATAAATTAGGCACCAAACGAAAAAATATAAACACTCATACACGAAGCTATTGCGTTTAACTACTGATCAGGAAAACTACATGTGTTGGTCACCGTGTGGCAGCTGATTGAGAGCGAGTCAATTTTAGAAAGTTCCCTTCTACCAATCTCAGTCCACTATTGTTTAAAATAATAATATGTATCTCACTCATTATATGGTGAAATACTAAAATATGAATAAACAATTCGATTTAAAAATATTTCTTTAATTGAATATTTGTTTTTATATTTCATATAAATCTGCAATATTATATACCTGTATATATATATCTGCAATATTTAATAGTTAATACAATTTAAATCATTATTGAGTATATAACATATACCTAATATGTACATTTACAATATATAAAATGTTTATTTTTTAATTATTAGATAATTAATACTATACAAAACTAAATAATTTAATTTCATGGTCATTTATATTTTATTATATTAAATGAAAATAAAAATGTATTTAAGTTGGTAAATTATTATATATATATTTTATAGATTATATCTATTGATTTAATTAGAATTAAATAAGTAATTAATAAAGTACACCACCACATACAAATAAAATATTTTAATTCAATTTCGATATTAAAAAATTGCTTAATAAAAAATAATAATTTATATTTTCTTCAATATATTATTATAGTAATAATACATATAACTAAAATATAATTTTATTACCAAATGTGCTACCCAAAAAACCCCTAAATATAGTTTTTGCAATAATATGAAGGATAGTAATTTTAATTATTGTAATACAATAATTTAGGAACTTAATATGTAATTAAATAACTGAAGTAAATGAAAAATTCTCATAAATTATATATATTTTTTTTAAAATTGTATGATATTTCCAAGGTTATTTTAGAAATAAATTAAGCTTAATTTATGAACTACTAAATAATATATATTTATAGAAAATTACACTAAAATTTTTTTTAAATTGATAATAATTACCTAATATTAAAATATTTTTGTATTTGTATTTATTCGTTAAATTAATAAAGTTTTTTTAAAATAAATATATTATATTAAATTCTAATTGTAATTAAATTTAATAAATAAATTAGATTATAAAAACTATCTACATATAGCAAACTTAATAAAAATAAATAATATACTAATTCCTTTCACACAAATGTCTCGGTGAATGAGTGAGTTGCTTGAATTATAATTTATGATACATTAAAAAAAAAAAAAGGAATTTTGTCATGGTTTTAAAATAATAATATTATGTAGTATTATGTAATGTAGAGGTGACCAAAAGCTCGATTTCAAAGTAGATCATCCTTTGTAGAATTTATATTCATATAATAATAAATTTACATTTAGTAATCAAGTCAAAATTGCCTTAAAATTACAAATTGTAAAAAGTAAAAAATATTTGTTTTCATTTGGAAATTAATTTCTAATAGAATAATATTAATATATTCTTAGAAGATATAAACAAAACAAAAATATGATATATAGATAACTTTTTAAAATAACTTAAAATGCATTATCAAAAATTATATGTTATTAAAATTGTAGAATTTATTTCTAATAAATTTTTACGAAAATAAATATAGTAAAAATATATATTACACAATAAAAAAAATTATACCACCTAAACAAATTAAAAAACAACCATATTATTATCAAATATTATTTAAATATTTCTAGTTGACGAATAAAATATATTTAATCAAATGATTTTAATGATAAAAGCAACTAAATTTCCTAAATTAAGCACTAAACTATTTACTATTTTAAAGCCATATCTATTAATCTCAATTTTTTTTTTACATCTAAAACATAGAAGCACCAAACATAAAATGTAATATAAAGATATAATTTCTAAATTATATTATGTGCTAAATATTAATTGTGCAAAATATTGTCATCAATGACTTGAAAAAACAGTTCAGTCTTGTGAGAAAATATGCTTACTAACAATTAGAGCTAATGCAATGATGTAAAATGGTCAATTTTCTAAAGAATAATTTATGAAAATAGACCATTTACATTATTACTACCACTGTTCACTAAATAGCAAATAATTTTTTAATAGGTCTCTGTTAATAAATAACAGTATACCTCGTTATTTGTTTGTGAATCTGACGATCCAAACTGATCGGCCTGAGTCTTCAGCATTGAGTATAATTTTGAATATGGCGCTTTTAACACCTTTTAGACAAATATTAATTTAAAAACAGGGATACCTTATTATATTATTTCACTTTATTCATTAAAAGTATATTAAGCTAAATATGTTACTACCTATATAAATTATTAATAATAATAATAAAAAAATTAAGTGATATTTTACCTCCCATGATTCTCGTGTAAGATCTCCAGCTTCACTTTCATGTCTTTCTAGTTTTTTATCACTAGTTTCATCGGGTGGTGTTTCTGCTTCTTCCCATAATTCAGTGTCAGATTCAACTAACTCAAAACCACGGTCTGCTACTATACCTTCATCTAAGTCTCCATACAAAAGAGGAACCCATAACATTAGAAAACGATACAGGTCATCCACCCTGAAAAGATTATTTAAGATTTATTATAAAATATTTATAAACTTTAAATTAATTACAAATTAGTCAAAATACATTAGGCGTTATATATAAAACCAATATAAAACTACAAAATATATTAATGTTCACAATAATAAATTAATAATAATTCAATAAAAAGAAAATATAGTAAATATTTAAAATAAAATTGAGCATTCATTATTACTTTTATAATATTTTAATTAGATCAGTGTTTTCTAAACTGTGGTCAGCGGACCCATAGGAATCCACGAACATAAATTAAAAATACACAAAGTACCTATTTATAAACACAAAAATACTGATGTAATATTCGTATTACATGGGAAATACTGTTGATAATAAATACATTGTCGAAACAGTTATCGTTGAAAATCAATTAAAAAAAATATCAAAAAATATGTGCATTTAGTTCAGAAAATAAATAAACCAATAAATGTAGTATTATTATTTATTATTGTTTTTAATTTTTATTATCTCTAAGGGGTAGCAGAAAAAAAAGTTTGAGAAACGCTGGTATAGATTATATTAATCATTATAACACACGTACATAAAAAAAAAAAATTCCAGAGGAGGTAGAGATCCATAGGTTACATCAAGTTACTTATATTTAGAAGTTACTGTAAATGTCAATATTTAATTCAAACCCTTAAAACCCCCCTTGTATACGTGCCTGATCATTATAATTATTTTAAATAATAAATTGTTATTTAACTATATTTATTTTAAAAAGTTGTCATTATAGTTCAATAAATGTTTTAATTAAATTGTATACAAATATAATAAATATTCATTATGTATATCTATTTAATATTTATATTAGTAGAATATTAAAAATTTTAAGAAATATTCTTATAATAAAAAATGAAAACATTCTGATGAACTATCTAATTTATGAATTTCAGAATAAATAATTAAAGATTTACTTAAATTAATTTTACCTGTTTCTAGGAACACTAAACCAGTACTCTGGCCTCATCTTTTTCTTTCCATATGACATAATTGGTGTTGACTTTGGTATTTTCTTATCTTTTGGCTTGCCCATTCTAAGCCTTAAATATAAAGGTGCTGGTTCTTCAAATGTATGGACGGGTCTTGGTATTAATTCTAATGCATAAAATATAATAATTATTATATAATTTGTAATTGTATACAAATTCATTAATTTAATTTAAATAAACAGTGTTCAAGATCTATTTACCAGTGGCAAAGCTTGGGTTCTGGATTAGAGTAGACAAATTTAAAATAATTTTTTTGAAAAGAAATTAAATAAGTAAAAATACATAGTCGAACTTATTTATAATAGTTTAAAATGTGTATTATTATAACTATATGGCTATTAAAATTAAACACACATTATTAATTATGAAAGTACAAGTACATTCATAAATTTACGATACAAATATTTGTGAGATATGTCTCTATTAATTCACTGCGCGAGGTACCCCTCTTTCAAGAATCCAGCACATTGCATGTCCTAAAGTATGAGACACTATTCACATTGTTTATAATATAAAAAATGACAATATTAACTTTGTGTTGATTTGACAGCACTTATTTATACCTATTAATCATTGATTATATATACAATATATTTATATAATCAATGCTGTTAATACATTTATACCTACTTTATAATAATATTGTTATAAACTAAGCTATTTAACTATAATAAAATCCATACATTTTATAAAAACATTATATTTTAATACGTTAATGAAACACAAATTGATAAAATAGATAATTTTATGTGCGTTCAGTTAAAAAAAAAAAAAAAATGGGTAGACAATGTCTCTTTGTCTCATAGATAGCTTCGCCACTGTTATTTACTCGTTATGATTCTTCATGCTTGTAAAAAATTAAGATTTTTAAATACTATTTTTTTAAATTATTCATTAGGTAATAATATTATCCATATTATTATTTTAGATTCTGAGCGAAGTTTTACAATGTGTGATTTTTTTTTTATTCTGAAGACACTTTTACTACCCGAAATAATTCTCCGATTTTCATGAATAGCATATGTTTCCGGTTGGAAAGTGGATGTAGTCATTACTTTATTTATATCATTTTTCGAATTTCTCAAAAATTACGAAAAAACGGCATTTTTCACAAAAATTGAAATTTCAACGAATTCTACATGCTAATATTTCACATGCAATTTTGAAGTTAGAGACGTGAAAATATTATTGGGCATTCACATAGGCACTATATACATATGTTAAAATTTTGGAACCGTTTTTTAAATTTTTTTACTAAATATAGGACTTCGAATATTTCGTAAATTTCTCGTTTTTACGTATATAATGTTTGATAAAATTAGCAATTTTAGGCATAAAGGTTTGAAAATTTTAATGAAGTATACTTACATATTAATTAACATCATACCAAAATATTAGAAAAGTCCCTAGTCTCATTTTTTTTTATAGTTGTTTAAAGTTGATATTTTTAGTTTAATCGAAAATATTATGGAAAAATGACGAAAAAACGGAATTATCTGACTGAACTTCGCTCAGAATTGTTTTTTCGAATGCAATTGTTTATCATTGCATTCAAATTCTAATTAAAATGATACACTATGATTTGCACATCTATATCCTTGCGGCAGGAGTATCCCTTCCCTTGCTTTTTTATATTTATTGATCTTGTAAAAAAAATAAAAATTACTTTTTATTTTAAAGTTGTATGAAATTAGAAGATAGTCAGTTTATATGTACATTTGTATGATATTTTGATGGTTCGACATCTAATTTAATGTAGATATCAATTTTTAAATAGTTTTTTATTTCTTGAAGAAATTATATTTCTGATCTGACCAGAAGCGGATTAAGCTTTATTGTGGCTATAAGCACTTAAATATTGCTGCTCTTCATCAAGGAATAAAATATATACATATTTAAATATATAAAAAAAAAAAATATTTTATGATATTTACATATTATTATTTGGCTACAGAGGTGAACGTTGTAATTTGTAAACAATCTCATCTGTAATATACGAGTATAATAAAAATAAAATTATAACTATTTCTAAAGTATAATTATTATTATTATTATTATTATTATTATTATTATTATTATTATATTCAAAGTATGAATGTATCATTATAATTAAACATACCAAAATTACTTAAAATAATTAATATAATTAGGGCATTTAAGAATTTTAGAGTAGGTAGGTCTAGACTACGCCATATTGTCTAAAATAAATGAAATATATAAATTAAAATCATAATAACAACTTTTTTACAAGTTTTTAGGATGAACGACACTATTTACATGTATATTTAAATATTATTTTTCTATCATAATTCATAATAGTGTATTAAATAAAAAATATTCTCCTAGATGTAGATCGAGTATACAAGACGACCAAATGGAAAATAATACTACCAAAATAAATATTATATTCAATATTGTTTTTTTTTAACTGTCTATAAAAATCTTCATTTGAGAATTGTTGATAAAAAATTAAAAATAAGTGCATTCACAATAGCTATATATAGTATACTGTATACATAATAATATGATCATTTATATAAGTATAAAGTATATGACTATATACATATAAGTGAAACTAGACCATTTCATATTCATTAGGACAGGTAAAAATATATCAAAATTGTCTCCATAAAAAATTATATATTTTAAGGTGTTTATACAAAATCATAGACATATTTAAATTAAAATTGTATTTAACTTGAATTATTTCTATATATTTAATGACTTTTATCTCTAAATAATAATATAACATTATGACTTATATGCAGTTATATTATTATTTCAATAATTGTAAACAAAAATTTTGTTGACATTGAGTCAGACCATGGCTGACCTCACCCGTAGTTTCACTAATGAAGTAATGACTATATAGGTAGTGAATAATATCAGTATACCATGTTCGTCACTCGTAACTATTGTCTTCTTCTATTTCTATGGAATTGATATTTACTAACTTTATACTTGTTTATTAGTTATAAACTTATAATTTATAAAAAATAATAATGCAACATAATTTATTTTTTATAATAAAGTATACCCCTTATTAATGCACTGAAAATTTTGCCACCCCTAAAATATTGCTACCTTAGACAAGTACCAATTGTATCTATTGGGAAATCTGCCTCTGGATGTGATGTTATAATTTGTAATAATTAATTATCTACTTTATTGTGGCATACAAATTATATTTAAAAAATAAATATTAATTTGTTATTAGTAGTAGTATTATCAGTATTTTTTGATTAATTATTCAATTTGAATTCTCCAAATTACTATCAAAGTAACACTTATAGTATTGATAATATGAATTTCACATGATATAGCAAATGAAAATATACATAAAATAAATAAAATACCAATAATGACAGCAAAAATATTATATCTTCAATAAATTAAAAAAAAATTCTTAAAAATATATACCATCATTAAATTAGGAGCATGAGCCATTAAAATGATTATACCAATGTACTCTATAAATTGATTATCTTCAAATTTCACAAAACTTAATAAAGTGTTTTTTAAAAAAAATTTATAAGATTATTTAATTACAGAAAAAAAAATGGCATTCTAAAACCTTAGTTTTTTATGAAGATATTACAATGAGTAAGATCTATAACATCCTGTAATATAAATATATATATTTATATGAGTACATACTATCAAATGAAACAAATAGTTCAGGTCTGTCATCAGCAGATACCATACTTCGGTAGTCTAATTTAGGAGGTAAAGTTTTTGAAGAACTTTGACTGTCTGAACGACTACTTGAGCTATTGTGTTGTTGGCGTATAAATGTAGTCACTGATGAACGTCTATAATAGTCATTAAAAAGTTATATAAATAAAAAAAAGTATATGAAACATTTATCTATACACAAATATTGTATTCTTTTATTTTTTTTTAATACAATAATTCATAAATTGGTAAAGCTTAATAAAGCATAAAATAAAACTAAAAATAAAATGTAAATATATTAAATTAATAAAAAACTTACTACAATATGCATAATAAAGCAATTTTACATAATATAAAATAAATGTAATTTATAATACCAACATAATGTATGATTATTAGGTACAATACTAATACACTAATGAAGTGATAACTAATTTAAGATAATTGAACAGTGTATACAAAATATAAATATATAAAAAAATAATATAATGCATTTTTAAGTAATTGATGTACTAAAACTTGCAATAAAAAATACTACATAAAGTGGTTTAGGTGGCAGGATAAGGGACACACAAACATCACCATGATTCCAATGACAGATAGACATTTAGGGGTACAGTGTGTGACCACTTACCCTACGCTGTTAATAATTGATGACGGTGAGAAGCTAGCGAGGACTTCCCGTTTAGACGGGGTAGCCGAAGGCGGAGCGGGCGGACATTCCTGAGGTGGTGGAAACTGGAAGCGCCCACTCTCCTCGCTCGGTGTTTTCATGAATAGACCCGAACCGAAATCAGTCACCATGTTTATCGGTGAGCTTAGTAATAACATAAAATTATCATCACATCCTCATACTACACTTTTTAATTAACTCTTATACATTTGTTCTCTTGATAGTTTTAGCACATATACTAAATTATAGTTAATTTTGTATACAAATAAGAATATCAATAATTTCATAGAGTTGCTAGAGTAGCAATTCAATAATTAAATCAAAGAAGTATTAATTTTTAGTTTAAAATAAACATCAATAAAATTAATTTTCTCATATATAATAACCTAACTAAACTCTCACTTTGTTTTCTTTATCATTAACATCAAAACTAATATTATGGAATTGATTGGAAAAAGAAAAATATTATTTTAAAATATTTTTAAAGAAATTGTTTAGGAAAAAATAGATATTTTAGTAATAATAAACGTTGTTAATAATACAAACTACTAATGTAAGCCCAACTAATATTATAATTGTTGGGTAATCTACGTTATCACTTAAGTATATAATAATTTTGCAACATAAATTATAATTGAATAGTAGCTTCAATAAATAATGCTTTCAAATTATTATTAAATAAAAATGTAAATAAAATTTTTATTGTAAAAACTTGCTTTCCCAAAAAATCCAAATAACAAAACATATAAATATAAAGTGTTTTATAAATAAAAATGATTAAAATAATGATAATTTTTCAGCTATTTTTATATTGATTACAAAATGTAAAGACAAATATAAAAAATTGCATATAAAAACATACCTAATTCATTGATATTTTGAAATTTTTTTAGACATTAACTGTTATTTAAACTTCATAATATATTCCCTAAAATGTTTAATAGTAAAAATAATAAAATATGAAAACTATATAAGCTCCTCATATGAAGATGCTAATTAATATTGTGTAATAAAAACGTGTATATACCTTAGTACGCATTTTATTTACAAAAGTGCTATGTTAAAAAAATTATTATGTGCTACATTTTTTATTTAATGTATGAACCAAATTGAAAATATTAATAAAAAAATGTGATTTGTTTGAAAAATATATTAAATATAAAAATATTTACCTTGAAAAAACTTTAGAGAACACACTGGATGAATGAGTTAGATGAGATGATTCAGCTGAGGATGGTACTGAACCTTCTTTTTCATTATCTTTATCACCTGTAAATCCTTCCATCCAAGATAAAGGATAAGATAATCGTTTTAACATCTAAAAAAAAAAAAAAAAAATTATATTACTTAAATAAATTTCTTTTATTTTATTATGTCACCTTATTTTTTTTAGTTTCCTGTGCATGTTTTTCAGCTTGTTCATCAACCTTTAAGATTTCTGTTAATCCAGCATTATCATGTTCTTTAGAATCTTCCAAACTGAACGATACAGATGGATGTTTCTTTTTACGAAGTTGAACTGTATCATTAAGATGTTCAGAAGATAATGGCATAACAGATACAGGGGGAAGAAATTCAGATTCTGATAAAAGTATATCAGCATCAGAGTAAACAGTTTTACGAGGTACTGATAACACAGGTGGATCTCGGATATCTATGCCTGAATCATGACATGATTGCTTTACTAAATGACTACTTGATGGTTCAGAATCATCAATGGCTATTAAAATACATGATTAATAATTATTAATATTATTATTATCATAATAATGATGTACCTTGCGCTACATGATGAACTGGAGGTTCGTCATCAAGAGATCTAACTTTATTTGGCATTGCCCAGTGTTGGTCAATTGAAGATTGCCTACGCTGTTCCATATTACGTATACTACAAATACCATCTTGCTCTGCTGACATTGAAGAAAGTGGTCTATCATCTTCATTACTATTAATTTCAATAGTTGATTCTTTATCTGATCTTTTCTAAAATATGAATATATTTTTAAGATGAGATAACTTATTAAAAAATATCTTAACTTACCAATGCATCATTTTGTCTATTCATTGGGCTTGGTGTGACTAGATCACGATCAAATGCTTTTGGAAATGCAGCTCCATCATTTCTTTGTGCGTTACATGAACAAATACTACCATCTTCTTCTTCGTCTTCAGTCGATGATCTAAATATATTTTTATAATTTCAGAAACAAATATGTATTGTAATAAAATATATATTTAAGTTACCTAAGTTCTGGAAATGTTTCATCTTTAGCCAAGAGAGAATCAGTTCTACCCCCAGGTGATATCTGTAAATCTAATGTTGCACTGTCCAATGAATCAGTTTGCATAGTAGTTAACATTGTTGGGGATTTATGTTCATTATCTTCCATTATTTCACATTTAGGAGCAGAAGATAAATGATAAATTGCTGGTTTTGTAACATTCTCATGATCATTTCTAAAAAAAAAAAATGTAAATTCATAACTACATAACAAAAGTTAATAATATTAGTTTATATGTTTATATATTTAAAATAACATACCCTGTTGGTTGACAAGGTCCAGCAACTCTCATGTGCGCTATATCATAATAAATGGCAGCATTTACTACAAATTCCATAGGAGCTATAACACCGTAAGACTCAGGTCCATGTTCTATGACCAATGGGTCGGAGACATTTGGATCAAACATAATGGCATTAGGAGTAACCAACAATACTCCACCCACAACGCCCTATAATAAAATGGTATTACATATAAGTTTTTATTATGGAATATAATATATTTAAAATTCAACAATATCGATATCAAAACATTAATGAGAAAGAACAAAAACAATAATCAAAGAGTTACAAGAGAAATAAGAGATATTAGCTAAATAAATGAAAAAACTATTTGAAATAAAAAAAAGAGAAATCTATTTGCACTTATTTAATTGTAATTTCATACTTGTCCATCTGTGATGTGTTTAACATTTATTTTAAGGAACCTTTCTACACCGCGCGAATGCATTCTGCCTGATGAAGGAGATACTGAAGAACCAATACGTTCTGGATGGCCTGGTATTGGAGATGATGGTCGTAATGTGTCCAACATTTCTAGTAATTTCAATTGTTAATTAATAATGTTAATAAATATCTAAAATTATATTGTATAAAATAACTACAATTTTTTTAATACCGAAATATGTGTAATCTTTGTGTTGTAAAAGATATTTAGGAGACATCACTATACCTTGCATATTATTAAAACTAATATTTCATCAATAAATATTATAATTAAGTAATACAATTATTATTAAAAAAAATATTACACATAAATTAATTACTGGTACAAAATCAAATTAAAAATGCAATGCTTCATAATAGATAATTATTATTAAATTAGTCATAATAAAAGAACTACATATAAACTCACTGCACTTGAAAACATTACCATCAGTAAGATAACACTAAAGTGAATGCTACACATATTCATTTTTAATCACTGTTTTGTTTTAATAATGCTGTCAACACATGAACATGTTTACATATAATTTAGAACGCACTTTTATGTTTTAGTGTTATTTACATACTAGATTGGGAGGTACCTACTGAATTATAATCAAATTCAATTAAGTCATGTTATATCAAAAACAAGTATTAAATATTCACATATGATATTATAGAGATAACATTTTTTTTGTATATTAAAATTTTAAATTTTTATCCAAAATGTTCTACAATTATATTTAATTATTGCATTATACATATACTAATTATTAATGTAAATTATATAGTTATTGTCATTCAAATAATCAAATGTATTTTGGTAAATTTATTAATTAGAATATTATTTTACTATAGATTTAACACAAATATAATATGAATTTAAAAAGTTATCTAAATTTAAATTTTTTAAATTTTTATTTATGAATTATATGGTATTATTATTATTATCTAATAAATTTAAATTATATTTTAGATATTTAACATGAAATAAATACAAGTATTTAAAATAGATAATTAATACAGACTCTTATATTATAGATCCTTTAAAATGTTAATAAAAATAAATATCATTAAATATTTTTTTAAAATATACTTTATATATTTATTTGTGTATTAGAATTGTGTTAAATTTTGAATACCATTATATTCCTATTTATTTTTTCCTTTTTTATTTATAATAAATAATTAATTTTTCTTACCATCTTCTTTCTGGTCATTAATATCTTTATTAGCATTGCCCGTTGAAGGTCCAGATCCAGGTCTACTATCTCCTTCTGCTGATGTGAAACTGTTGGTTTCAGATAAATCTAAATTGCTAAGAGCTCCCTAATAATTAAAAATTATGTGTTTAATAATTAATTAATAATTAACTTATTTCATAATTACTTGAGATGCATCAGACTCAGAGACTGATACACGTTTTTTATCTGGCACACGTAAAACCTGACCAGGAAATACTGTACGTGATGATAATCGATTTAATATAGCTAACTCAGACGGTGTTGTATCAAATCTAGCTGCCACTGAAGTCAATGTGTCTGATGCTTCAACCTAAGAAATTATATTTCTACAATATAAATTCCATACAATTTTTTTTTAAATTATGTATATTACCTTATACTTGATGGTGGCAATAGGAGGAGGCTTAGACATTTTTTTTTCGCTAAGCTGCTCTTTGCTGCCGCTGTGACTTTCCCCATCCGTACCTGAATCTGAAAATACAAATATTTAATATACATGTATCAATACAAATAATTTAATAATTTATTTAAATAAAAATACTATTAAAGTACTGTCAAGTTTGTACTGAAGGAGTATATAATAAATTTAAATATAATCAGTATAAGTTATAATATTAAACAGTAACCTAAATATATTTGTAAATTATAATAAGTTGTAGTAACATATTTTCAAGAGAATATAAAATAATAACAGTTATTAAACTACCTCTAACCGCATGTAAAATTTTTTATTAGGTCAATAATTGCCCATTATTATATTCTATATGCACTATGGAGAGACAAGAATGATGTCAAATACTTCATTAAGCACTAACAATTAACATAACTTTTGTATTCATCTATTAATAATAAAAATAATACTCTATTGAATATTGACTATTTAATCTCATAGGTAATACACAGTACATTTAGTTTTTTATGTAATATGTTTAATGTTTATAAATAATTTTATAACTATAAAAAGAAAAAAATATGCATTATTTTTATTTAATTAATAATAAAATAAAATCATGTATTTATTATTTTAAATTAATTACTAAATTTAAATATAAAAATTATGCATACGAATATTTATATATATAGTATGTATATAGGTAGGTATAAATTATGTAAATTATATATAAATTAAAATATTTTGTTTTTAAGGGTTCACATATACTGATATAAAGTGATATGCCAAGGAATCTTTGTTGAAACCATAATTGTAGCTATAAGGAACCTTTAGTCTATTAATGTATCATACTATTATATACAATAGATACAAAATTATTATTAATGTAATTCAACTAATTCATGAAAAAGTACAAATAATTTTTTGATATGGCTAACCCTCCCTCCACAATTAATATATTTTGAGTATGCAACTGTACATATAATATATATTACAATAATTAAATACCTAATAAGTAAATATGATAAATTAAAATGTATGCAAGATGGAATTGAAAGCAAGTTTTATTAAATTATGATGGTAAGTATAGATATATACCTAGGTTATTTATAATTGTTCTAAACTTCTAAAACATACTTTTATAATGCATTTATTAATATATATTTAAAAAAAAATGTTCTTAAATTAAACTTTATAATAGATAATATATTAATTCAATATTATCTAAACATGCAAAAAATTTAATACTTATTCATGCAAAAATAAATATGTACAAATAAAACTCACCTTATTCTTACATCCGAAAATTATTATTATTATTGTAACTTATAGAAATTCTTATTTACCAAAATAAAAACAGCCATAAATGGTATAAACAGATTTAAATTTGAATAAAAAACAGAAATATATCTTAATAATGAAAAAATAAGCATCATACTAATATGAAAAAAAATGTATAAAGATATTAATCTATGTTGCATACAAATTATTAATACTGTTAGCAGTATTATTATTAAGTACTAAAATATAAAGTATCAACACAAATTCAACAATAATAATAGTTTTCTTAGAATTATATAAATTTGAAGCATTTAATAATTATAATTGTTGAATTGATTACCAAATGATAGTTAACAAAAATCCATAACTTCTTATTAAGATATTTTAGAACTTTCTAAAGTAGTAAAGTGTATTATATTTTAATTTTTATAATCCACAATTTAAGATTAAATCATTAATCAAAATTATTAGGTATTTTTTTATTCCAAAAAATATTGATTAGAATAGATGTAGCTAAGTAGATATTTTTAATATTTGTTATAAATTTAATATAGACACAATTGTATTTTTTTTTTTTTTTTTTTTTTTTTTTAAGATATTAAGATATTAGTTAATAAGACGAATTATTATTCTTAATTAATATTAAACATGAAATTTAAAAATATAATAATATGAATCAAGTTAAAAATGTATCATTTAAAATATATATTATTATCAAGAAAAAAATTCCTATCAAAAGTATCAAAGTAGTCACATTTGTAGATTACACATCTATACTATGGATTTTATTTTGATGATGTGAATACACCTCACATATGTGCAACAATTTTGCCCAAGATGTGTTGTCCAATCCATGCCAGATTGGCAGATAATAGCCATTGCATCCATTGCCAGATAATAGTTATCATATATAGCACATATATTTGTAATTAAATTTTATACTGATTATTTTTCATTTATATTTATTGTAATTAAAATCTATCTTGATAGACACTTACAGTACTTAAATTAAAGTAACACTTTTATTAGTACTCAAATCAAAGTCATATTTTACTTGTGTTCCATGAAAATGGTTATTTTTAGAAGTGTGTACTGGACTTTATAATTCTACTTTTATTTCTTTAACATATCTATTTATAATTTATTCACCAGATAATTATTAAGGCGAATAAAATTATAAAATTACCTAAAAATATATGTTAAGACAACACAACTACCTAAATATAATGAAAATCAAACCTGACAATGCCTGATAACGGACACAATATTCGCCACCACAGCAATTCTTATAGATTGTCACCGCCATTGGAGTATAAAATAGTTCAATCACTTGACTAACCCTTCTAGTGGGTTCCATTACCATTATGTCTGCAGGTATTCACTATGTGTTTAAGGCAATGTTGTGTTGACTGTTTATTAGAAATGCATACACATCTGAACGGTGACGTTTAAAAGCAGCATAACATTGTTAGAGTAATTACGAGCATACACTAAGAAGAGTATAATATAATGTATATGAAAAATAAAGTAAAACAAAAACCTGTGTAAATATAATTAATAACTGAGTAAATTGCTCAAGAACGTTTCTATACAAAGGAAAAAAAGCGTATAATTAATTTAAGTTCAAATGAAAACACAAGAGCTATTGAGCAAACCAACACACTTACTTTTTAAAAGTGTAATACACTCCACACATTTCCCACTAGGATTTTCATATCTTATTATTTTTATTTAAATACTTAGGTACAGGAACAAATATTAACGTTTAGAACTATTTAAAATGTGACTAATGTAAACAATTTAGACGAAAAAAATATAATTTTCAAGCTGAAGAGGCCAACAAATTCGAGTTTTAGTCACCAGTAGAATTCAACGATCAACTATCAGCCCGTCAAGTGTCAACAGTCGTTGTATCAACAACTGATAAAGTGATAACAGACAACAACTAAACAACTAATGATATCAATTCGAGGAGTAGTTTCATAGACGTATAAGGTATAATCACAGATATTTAATTTGTCTATGGTAAGCTTGGATTAGAGATAGATAAGAATAGTATTCTATTTTTAGTATTGATTATAGATTAATCTATAATCAATGATTGTACGTACCTATATTCGATTTTTTAAATTTTCTTTGCAACTATTTGTGGATAAATGAATAAAATTTAACGGTTTTGCCATAGTTATAATAATATAAAGTATAAACGTAAAATATTTCGATAGGTACATTTAAAACAAGATTAATAATTTAATGTAATAGTAGTAATATATAGGAATTATTATAATTTATGGCCAATTTCTTTTCTTTTTTTTCATTAATTAACATATTTATTATCTAATTATTTTTTATGTAGACAGATTACAATCATAAATTCATTGCTATTACCACAATCGTTTATTTATAACCTAACCAGTCTCTATTGTGTAGGTAACTATTATAAATATTTTACTAGGTATATGATAACTGTACCTATCTACCTAATATTTGACCAACAACACGTTTAGCAATACTTTCGGTATCTAGTGGTTAAAGTCGAACAAAATTGAAGTAGGTACCTAAATAAAATTTGAAATTATCTGAAATGATAAATTGATAATTCCTATCATTATTTTTTTTTTTATAACACCTATAAAAACCCAATATTTTTCTAATAATTAATGACAGAATTTTAATTTACAGGTAAAGTACTTGTTCCAAACTATGTATACAATGAAATAAAAATAATAATTCCATCTTTAAATAATTTTAAAAATACGTGTGACAGTCGTGCTGATATGATCGACCGAAATTCGCATATATCTAACGTTCAGAGTACTCTGATGCGAAAAAAATTTTGTATTTCGTTATGGAACAAAATTTAATGAATAAAGAAACAATCGGTCTTAGCAAAATAATTTTCCGATTGTTTAAGCATACTTATTAGTATTAAAAAAAAAAAAAAAAAAAAAAATGCATTATTTACCTATCGATTTACACCTGAAATTAAGTACTATTGTACCTATTGTTCATACAATAAAATATAAAATATAAATTTTATCTTCCACATAAAAAAATTACACCTGCTAAATTTGAAATTATAATATTATATCAGTTCATATAATAGACTAAAGACGTTTATATTAAACACATAATATTTCAAATTAAACTACGTCAAGATAATAATAATATTTGACCTCGATCACGATATAATTATTATAATTATTGTTAATATAAATGTTAAATGATAATTTATTTTGATCAATTGAAATTTGAATTTTGAAATTTTTTATTTTTTATTTATAATGTAAATGAATTTATAGAGAAAAAAAATATATATAATTTTTTTTACAAATACGTATTATTTTATATATCATTACAAAAACTTGGAAATAATTAAATTACAATGGATGAAAGTAGATAAAAATAAAAAATTGATAATTATTTATTGATTTTATTTATGTTAATAAATCGAAAATAATTTTATCAATAATTAGTATGAATATATTTATGAAACAATACGTCTAAAGTTCGACCACTGTACTTACGTATATTACATTTATAAGCATAAAAAAAAAAATAAATAAATAAAAAATATATTTTTTTCTTTATCCACTATATTCAACATAATATGCGAAACTAGACCATTTTTTTAAAATTAGATCAAGCAAATACACCAAAAAAAAAAAAAAAAAATTATTCATTTTAAGGTATTTATATAGTTTTATCAATAATCATACAGACATATTATCTTTAATTAACATTTTATTAAATTTGAATTATTTACATTATATATTTTCACTCTTATCAATGAATAATAATTCCAACTATAATACGACTTATATATTTTATCTTATTTCAATATTTGTACATACAAAATTTCTGTTGACACTATAAGATCAAACATGACCCGTAGTTTTGCCTATATATGCTATTCATTACTATTCAGTACTTATAATTTAAAAAAATTAAGAACTTAACACACTCGATTATTATAATTTTGTTGTTTGATGTATATAAACATAATAAAACGATATTATTACATAATGGTACTCTAAACGATGAATAAAGGAAACTAGGTATTAAGTTCCCGACTTTGGCACAAATTCAAAACGAGATCAACAGTAGACAAATTACATTGCAGACGAACGATAAAGTTAATTTTTCGTATTACTATCACCTAATTATTATTATTATTATTTTTTTTTTTTTTAATATGAATATTTGTATAATAATTATTGTGTTGTAAAGTATTATTCATCGTTTTTATATTATTTTGTATTTATACTTTTATTCATATTACAATATGTTAAAATATTATCCAATCATTTCCAATATTCTATAATGTAATTTTTACTGTTTACGAAAAATACGATAATATATTTAATACTATACCTATACCAAAACGACAGAAATAAAGAATTCAACGATTAGGTATCAAGTTAGCGCATACGTAGGTAGATAAAATTATAATAATAATAATAATAATAATAATAATAATAATAATAATAATAATAATAATAATAATAATAATAATAATAATAATAA